>NAVB01000340.1:0-42898 GCA_002179805.1 Acanthamoeba lenticulata | reverse complement strand
AAAGGAAAAAACATAAAAAAGGAAAAAGGAAAGAATGAATTTTTATTTTAAAAAAGAAAAGAAAAAATGAAAGGATTGGTACCAATTTGCTGGGCGGACCACTTGTGGACGTTGCCGAGGTGGCGCTTCATGTTGTACCAGGTGGAGATGATCTCGTGGCAGATCGGGCAGTCCCGCTGCTGCTCGCGCTGGACGACCACGCGCCAGTGGTGCACGAACGTGCTCCGGTTCTGGAACACCTTCCCACAATGCGGGCACTTGCTGCAATTTTCATTTATTTTTAATAGTTTTTGTATTATGTTTATTTTAAAAGAACGAAAAAGAACGAAAGCGAAGATGGGAACGAAGCGTACTTGTCGGTGTTGGGCGGGCCGCCGTCCTCGTCGTCGGCTTCGCTCAGGTACGGACTGCCGCCTTCGTCGCTGATCTTTCGCTTGCGCGAGCTCGTCGAGGTCGGACTGACATCCCTGCGCAGAAAACCATCGATTTATCGTTAAAAATAAATCATAAATAAACAAAAATGAAAAAAAAACAAAAATGAAAAAAACGAACTTTTTCTGCTCCGACTGCATGGCGCCGAGGAAGATGGCGACGTCCTCTTCGATGTTGCCCAACGGCGGCTGCGCTCGCCCGCGGGCTCCGGCGGAGGCCGAGGCGCGGGCACGCGCGGCTGACGTGGACTCGGTGTCGCTCGAGGCGGGCGACGTCGAGGTCGAGTGGTAGTTGGTGGCGGCGGGCACGTAGGCCTCCTCTTCGTCCTCGTCCTCCTCACCTTCGTCGTAATCTTCGCCTTCCTCGTCCTCTTCGCCCTCGCCGTTGTCGTCGCTCTCGTCGTCCAAATACGACATGGCATCAACGCCTGCATCGCACACGCGTCTCAGCACCGCGCACACGCAACGCACACACGCACCGCACACGCGCGCGCGTGCGGTCGAGGAAGACGTACAGCTGCGCTGGCGGCGGGTCGACTGGCGGACGGGCCGCTGGTAGACCTCGGGCGGGATGATGGGCGCGCAGGACGGGACCGTCACGACGGTGGCCGTGGCGGGCGAGGCCGGGCGGACGACGGCCGCGGCGGCAGCGGCGGGCTCCTCCTCCGCGCCGCCGCCAGCCTTCGGGTGGCTGTGCTCGCCCACGTACTGGATCTCCTTCGTGTGCGGGTAGAAGTGGAGCTTGGCCGGGCAGCCTGCCAGGTCAAAAAATTTAGACAATATTTTTAAAATATAAAAATTAATAAACAAAAAGATGCGGTTCGGGTACCCTCAACCGAGATACACTTGTAGTAGATCTTGGTGGTCTGAGGCCACTTTTTGTCGCGGCCGTCGGAGCGCCATTTGTAGCCGTCGTGCGGGAGGTGATACTTCTTCAACCGGGACTGTCGAAGAGGAAGGGTGGTAAGCCTCAACAACTTGGTGATCACACGCCCCGAAAGGGTGATTGAGATTAATTTGGTGGTTCGCTTAACTTACTACAATAAACGCCGAAAAGGAAAAACTACACACAGCTGATATCGCCCATTGGTTGCAAAACTTCCAGGCCCCGAAAAGAAGAGGACCAAGGAAGGGAGATAGGGGGATAGGGAAGAAGGGGGAAGGGGAAGATGAAGAAAGAGGGGAGATCTTCGGAGGAACTTGAACACAGAAAGCCTCAAGAATAATGTCAACTGTTTGGCGTACTGTCAACACTGACAGAAGGGATATTTTTTGACAAAGTTTGATGGAAGTGATTTGTTGATTGTGCTTCAGCACCAATCTACAGGGAAGCCAACACAAAAGACTCCAAAGAACGAAGCGCAACAGGGCAGAAATGACTCCGTCGCTTCGTTCTTTTTTGGGGGAACGACGAGATGTAGCTCGGGAAAGTCTATTGGGAGGGCGCTCGTACCATTCTGTGCGAGTGCGACAGCACTGACAATAGCAAGACAAACAGCGGAAGACCGTCGGGGAAGAGCTCTTGTGGCGGGAGGAGCTGTGGCCACGAGAGGCGCTGGCGTGGGGAGAGCAGGACTGCCGCGCTCTAATTCTCTTTTTCCTCGCACTTGCCGCATTCCCCACACGTTCGCCCGCTCTTTCCCCTTTGCTTCGCTGCACGGAGCGGCCGCAGCGCCAATCGCTCTACGCTTTGGCCAAACTTGTGGTTCTGCTCCGGGCAGATGGGCATGGATGGAATATGGCCCAACCAATACTGAGCACCAGTAGGATAGCAGAACTAGGACCATATCTTAACGAAATCCCATCTCATTTTCTGGCAATACTTCCGCCTTGTCTTTCGTGGAAAAGGTGAAGAGGAAGCGATTTACAAAGGAGGAGAAGTGGCCGCAAGGAAGTGGATTCTGTGGCCCATCTTTTGAGGCACGCAGTTGTTGCTGATAGAACAGCACATTGTCTCTAGATGAGCATCACGAGAGAACGCCGCAGCCTGTTTGGTGCGCCGACAAACGACGCTCGCACATACACGACGCCGCGCGATGAAGATGACATTGACCTCATCGTGAGCTCGCAGCGGACCAAAATGGAACGAAAAATGGAGGAAGCGCGGGAGAGCGCAAAGCGATCCATTCAGATGCTCGACAACTCCTTGGCCACTGGTGTGGATACCATGGTGGAGCTCGACAGGCAGGGAGAACAGCTGAGGCGGGCCAGCGCACGACTCGATTCCATCGAGGGTCACATGAAGGAGAGCGATAGATTGCTGCGAGGGATGGGCTCGTGGCTTGGAGCCCTCTACAACAAGTTTACTCCTGCTCCAGCCTCCTATGGCCCGGCCACTTCATCAACTACAACACGGCAGACTGAACCAGTGAGTGGAAGTGCCCCTTCGCATACACGCCCCACATCTGCCCCACCAACAACATCGTCGGTGGCGTCCCTCTTTGTCGATCCTGAAGCCAAGCGCTTCTGGGAGGAGACCGACGCGCACCTCGACCAGATGGACGCGAAGATCGAACAATTGCGCCAGCTCGGGCTGGACATGGGCCGCGAGGCGGAGAAGCAGACTCGCGAAATCGAGGCGCTCGACACCAAGGTGCAACAAACGTCAGAGAGCATCATGGACCGCACCCTCAAGATCTTTCGCCTGACGTGAGGCGGAATGAAGACACAGAGATTCTTTTTTGTAGAAATGGGAAAAAGGAAGAGATGTACAGCCGGCAAATTCAACAGTAAGAGATTTAAACTGATTCTGTTCTTGGGCTCAAAGGGATAGAAGGAAATGGAGAAGAGGAGAGAAGAAGATCAAGCACTACCGATGCCTGACCTGGCTTGGTAGAGCTCGAGCGTGTAGTTGCGCACCTCGTCGGTAAGCACTCGGTAGATGAGGTTGCAGCCATCAATGGCCAGCTTGGCCACGCGTTCGTACATCTCCATGGGCAACTTGCTCTCCATCTCCATCGACACCACGAGCTGGCTCTTGGGCTCGATCGCCACCAGCAGCTCCGGCCCTCCCGCCGTGTTCTCCACGTAGTTGGGGTCTGCAGTTGTCCACACGAAGGTGAGAACAAAGTAGTACGATGAGCAGGATGATGAACGTGGCCAAGAAGGGCGCACCAAGTAGCGGGGTGCCCGAGATGAAAGAGGCCGAGCAGCAAGTGATGAAGTCGCGCATGGGCACACCGGCATCGATCATTGCCAGCGTCGTGGCGTTGATGGCTGCGCTCACGGCGCCTAAAGAAGAAGAAGAGTAGAAAAGGAGGAAGAACACGATTAGACAAATAACGATGGTCATGTGGTTGTTTGTGTGGGGCGCACCGCCGTCGGACTGAAGGACCTGGATGTAGATGTCAATCTGTGAGCGCGGGTAGAGGGAGGTCATCACCACGGACTCGAACGTCTGTCGAATGAGCATTCCCAGCTCGATCGCCTTCCTGCACGTCCAAGAGGGGCAGCCCTCACGTGCGTGAGCAATACCGGCTGCAAGCGATGGCGAAGGTGACAGATGGCGAAGTAGCACAGGGAGCAGACGTACTTGTCTGTTTTCTTGCTGCGACGCTCGCCGCTGGCAAAACCGGCCTGGAGGAGCAGCATCGCACCTCAGCACATGTGCAAAGGAGGAAACGGAGATGGCGAAGCACGTACGATGCTGTATTCGCACTGAATGATGGCGCGATCGTGCAATGTCCGCGATTTTTCTTCTGGCTAGTAATTGAGAACAGATTTGAGAATATGGAGCTCTGCATCGCACGAAGAAGGGGCCTATGTACCTCCTTGGGGCCGTAAATGGTGGCCAGGACCTGCGTGTTGCCCTGGCGGAAGAGCGCGGAGCCATCGGCCTTGCTCACCACCCCCATTTTGGCCTCAATTCGGCGCAGCTCGCCCGGTCGTCGGCCATCGATTCGCAGGCCCTCGGGCGACACGAACTCGAACTTTGACATTCTTGTGATGAACAAACGACGCCTCTCCTATTTTCTTTATGTATTTCTCCCTTTGCGGTTTTTGGCGACAGGAACGGAAGACGGACAGCGCTGTGCATGTCAGCGTGTCGGCAGCCGTTGGCACGCAATCCCTGCAGCATAAGGCTAGCCCTGGCCGCTTTCATGCGTCCTCGTTCTGTGGGTCTCTCAGCCAAGAGCACGGGCACGTCTAAGTGGCCTCGGGGCAGCCGTTGGCCTGCCCCCACAGCACGGCCATGTGGTCGCCTCGCTGCAGACGTCCTCGTCACGAGCTGCCGTTAGCGTGCCATTGAAGCACCTTGAGCCAGCCTCTCCTGGCCGCCTATATAGGTGCGTCCGAACCAGGCAGCCGTTGGCCCATCAGATCTAGCGGTCCGGCAGCACAATCAACCCATTTTCTGGCTTTATTTCTCTTGGGGAATAAAAAAAGACAAACAATAACATTTGGTCCAATTTGGTGCCAGTTTGGTGATTGAGTGCTCTAGGCTCGGTCCTGGGGCAAGAGACAACAGCGATCATGAATGGACCGGTGAAAAGTTCAGCCGATATTGCATCCAGCCCAGATCTCGGGCCTAAAGCGGGGAGCACATTCGGCGCCAAAAATGCTCCCCCCCTTTCTCTCTCTTCTTCATCTCTGCACACATCACTGTCTGCCTCGGCCTCTGGAACACCAGCGACCAAACGGAAAGCTGCCCAACAGCATCCTACCAGCAGCAGCGCGCATGAACAGCACTCGAGCCAGTTCACCGATGAGGCCCTGCGATCGAGCGATTTGCCCCAAGATGCTAAGATAATTGCACAGATTCTCAAATCGATGGGCGTCGACGAGGTCGAGGGACGAGTCATTCCACAGCTCCTCGAATTCACCCATCGCTACGTGCGCGAGGTGCTCGAGGACGCCGTCATCTACGCCGGCCACGCGGGCAAGGGCCCTGTGCTCGATCTCGAGGATGTTCGCCTGGCCATCCAGTCGCGCGTCAACTACTCCTTCACGCAGCCACCACCGCGCGAGTTCCTCATCGAGCTCGCCAACACCAAGAACGTCATTCCACTGCCCTTCCCGCCTCTACGCGCCCTGCTGCATGATTCACCTTCCTCTACTTCACCCTTCTCTTCTTCCTCCTTCTCCTCGATGGCGACGATGTCGACCGTCGTGCTGCCACCGCCTCAGTTCCGTGTGAAGCCGCTCGAGTGGGACTGGCCGTCTGCGTCTACGTCATCGTCATCCCCCTCTTCCTCTACTCACTCCTCTACGTCATCATCGACGCCGTCCTCTACTTCTGGTGTGACTTCCTCCTCTACACCAAGTGACTCTCCGTCCTCGGCAGCAGTTACAGCATCCAAGGACGCCACCACCTCTTCCTCTGCTCCCTCGGCGTCGTGATCGTCTTCCTCCTTTATTTTGTTGTTTTGTATAGATATAAAGGTAGTGCGACCTGTTGTCCAGTTGATGCAAGTCGTGCAAGTTGCCCCTGCGCGAGGCCGACCTCAGAGATCCCACCCGACACAGAACAAAGGGATTTCTCCTTGCCGCCAGAACAAAAGAGTTAGCAGAGAGTGGTTTCGATCCACCGACCTATGGGTTATGGGCCCATCACGCTTCCACTGCGCCACTCTGCTTCACATTAGGTTAATGTATGGCGGGACGACCAGGCTACCTAGCTGACCCAGAGAAGATAAGCATTACTTGTAATGGTCAAAAAGAAATGGCCAGTGTGGGGATCGAACCCACGACCTTGGCGTTATTAGCACCACGCTCTACCAACTAAGCTAACCGGCCACCTTGCTTATGGCGTTTTGTAACGATACGCGCGAAAGATCCAACAAAACCACACGAATCGCCTGTGCCATTATTCTCTCCATCTCCATGACCTTGGTTGACGACTTCGGGGCGTAGTTCAGATGCAGGACAGCAGTATATCGACATGCTCGACCTTTAAACCCAATTATTGGGCTCCCAGCAAGTGTGCCAACTGCTACAAGCCTGAAGCAGCACATCAGTCCGCCTCATCTGCGGGAACAAGTGGTCGGCGAAGCGGCAAGCCACGCCCCAGCCTCTTCCCTAAAGCTGACAAGCGACGTCAACCTCCTACAGCGTCTCTGCCGCTTGAATCAGATGAACCACTCCAGGCGCACCCAAAAGTGCCTCCTCTTCCATTATCGCAGGTGAGTCAGCTCTAAATCTATATCCCTCCGTTGCATTGTAACCACTAACTTCATGTTGCAGATACACTCAACGCAAACTTCCACGGAACCTTCACTCTCCTCCATGCCTTCTCCTTCGCCTCACTCCTCGCTCAGCGGCCGAACCCGTTCGTACACGGTGGCAGCGCCCGGGGACAGAGACGGCGGGCGCATCGCGGTTGTTCCTCTCGAGATGACAGACAGCAGCTTCGCCCAGGCGAGCGGGGAACTGGACGTGCTCACGACGAGTGAAGACTCATCCGCCGAGTTTGCAAGCACTACCACCAGCACCACCAGCACCGTGGTTGCGGACAAGCCCAAGTTGGAGCGACGACGAAGCCTGTCCCGCATGCGCCACATGGTGGAGAAGATGGTGCTCAAGCGCAAAGAGAGCAGGGAGGGTTCGACCTTTTCGCCGCGTAGCACCGGGTCGATGGAGGCCGTCCCGGTCGTCGTTCGCCCAAAGCCCACTTCGTCGGTGGCCGCCACCGCCGCCGCCCCGCCGCCGCCGAGCGCGCCCACCAGCGATGGCCCAGGAGGAGAAGCACAGCTGCTCTTGCTGCAGCGGATGGCCAAGCTGCGCGCTGTGGTCGAGGCAGAGCTGACAGGGATGTTCCCGCATCGAACGAGCCTGGAGGTCAGCTCGGCCATGGCCGAGGTCGACCCGCACCTGGCGTGGGCGCTGCTTCGTCTGGAGCTCGGCGAAGACTCTCCGCCTCCGCCGCTGCTGCGCCGACTCGAGGCGACAATGAGTCCCAGAGAAAGACGATCGTCTTCAACGGCAACGATGTCGTCACCATTAACGTCTTCGCCGTTCGTGAGCTCCATGATCGGCGTAGCATCAACGACGAAGAGCCGACACGCTCGGGTGGTGTACGAGTACGACCCGGCCTCGGCCGAAGAGCAGCTCCAGCCGCTCAAGGACAAGATCATCGTCATCCACAGCATGGTTAACCCCGAGCACTGGTGGCTTCAGCAGCAACAACAGCAGCACCAAGGCAACGGAGGTCAAGTAGTCTCTGTGCGACTGCTGACCGACCGTAGCGACAGCGACACCGAGAACGAGCCCGACGTCAACAACATGCCTCGAGCAGAAACAGACAAGGAACAACCCGGCCAGGATGCTGGTGGAAACGAGGTTGATGTCAAAGAGAAGGTCGAGGACAAGCCACGGCGCGACTTCAAGGCCGTAGGGCGGAAGCGGTCGTCGTCCACGACCACATCAACACTTCGTATGCTCACCATGCGGACTCGAGCAGGCCGCAGCTCGGGGTCCGGCAGCGAAGTGAAGCGCAAGCCCGCCGCCACCGTCGCCGTGCGCATGCGCAGTCGGAGCCTCAGCGAACCCAGCACGCCCGAGGTATTGCCAGTGTTGGAGAAGAGCCTCCAGCGGCACCAGCGGCACCACTCGGACGTCATCGCACGCAACGACAACGTCGTAGACGCTCAGAAAGACGTTGATGGTGATGGCAGTGGTGACAACGACGATGACGACCTCGCGGCGTGGATGCCGCCAACAAGCGCCAGTAACGCAGAAGCCGAGAAGACAAAGACAAAGACAACGACAAAGGAGGAGAAGCAACGGGGCAGCAAGTCTGGTCCGACGCCGCAGGCCAACAAGAAGGAGCCCAGCAGCAGGAAGGTCTCCTCAGCATCATCTTCTTCATCTTCATCATCATCGTCCGCCACCTCGAGCGGTCAGCAACAACACCGCTACGGGCGTGGGCGGGCCGGGTCGTCGGCCAGCGCCGAGGTGAAGTCAACGCCGACGACAACGACAACTTCGGCCATGATGGCGATGACTTCGGCATCCGCGACGCTGCCTTCCACCAAAGAGAAGAAGCACAAGAAAAAGAAGAAGAAGAAGGAGAAGTCCGTCAACGAGCCCAGCAAGAAGGAGAAGGAACAGGAGGAGGAGAGGAAAAAGAAGAAGGAGAAGAAGGAGGCGAAGAAGGAAAAAGAAGCAGAGGGAGAAGGCGACAGCAAGAAGCTGCACCGCCGGCGGGTGCAGCGGTCCCACTCGCTGGGAGGCGAGCGGCACAGGCTCAACGGCTCGACGGGCCGCAAAGTGGCTGCTGAGCCCGGCGACATCAGCAAGAAGGAAGAGAACCATCAAGACGAGGACAAGACGAAGAAGAGAAAGGAGGCAAAGAGCAAGAAGGAGAAGGAGGAGGAGGAGCTACAACAACAACTACAGCGCGGGCGGTCGGGTAGTGCGATTCTCCTCCGGCAACGGGTCAAGAAGAAGGAGAGCGCTCGAGAGGAAGACCAGAAAGAAGAAGAAGAAGACACCGTCAGCACCAACAAGAAGGACAGGATGACGAAGAAGCAGAAGGACGAGAGCAACAGCAGCAAGCCCAAGAAGTCCAAACCGATCACCTCCATCACCACGAGCAGCCGCAGTAGTAGAAACAACAAACACCACATGAAGAAGGAGAAGAAGGAAGAGGAGCCCCACGGCACGGACGGGGAATGATCCATCATCACTGGTCTCTGTACAACAAAAATAACAAACAAAAAAAAACAAAACAAAACAAAACAAAACAAAACAAAACAAAACCAATTCCTCCTCCTTTTCCTTTTCCTTTTCCTTTTTTCTCTCCTCAGCAGTCGTGGTGTTGATGAAGAAGACGAATCAGTAGTCGTGGGCCTTGGGGCGGTGCCAAGCGACAAACTTGTTCTTGGCCCAGTAGCCCACCAGTACCAACAGGAAGAACCCGCTGCGTTCGCGTGTGTGTGTCGTGTCGTCTGCGTGAGACACGCACGCGCGCGAAAGAGGAGGAAGAGGGGTGCGTGCGTACATGATGGAGAGGGCGATGACCCACGAGATCTCGACGGCCGAGAGGCCGCTGTGGTTGGCGCGCGGGATGTGGAGGCCCTCAAAGTCCACGAACCGGCGGTCGAATTTGATCGTCCGCCCCAGCACCGCCGACTCGCGCGTCAGCCCTGTCATCAATAACAACAAGAACAAGAACAAGAACAAGAGGATGATGAGGATGAAGAAGAAGAAGAGGATGGAGGAGGAGGTTAGACGCACCAAATTCAAAGTAGAGGCGGTTGCCGGCGAAGAAGCGGTCGGGGATCTTCTCAAAGTTGAGGTCGAGGGACACGCTCGCGTTGCCCGCCAGCTGCTCCGGCGACAGCACCACCGCCTGTTGTAGTATAACGATTTGATCGATGAAGATGAAGATGAAGATGATGTTGAAGTTGAAGTTGAAGAGGATGACGTCAGCATCGAGGTGGAGGGGAAGGAAAGGATTCTCTGTGCCGACCGTACCTGGGAGGCTGAGAGGTCAGAGAGCCACTTGAAGTCAAAGACCTTGAGCTGCGCCCGGAAGGGCCACAGCTCGGCCTGCGCCTCGCTCACCGCAAACTGCAGCCAGCCTCGCCAGTCAACATCATGAAGAAGATGAAGAAGAAGATGATGATGAAGAAGTGCCTTGTCAGAGTGCATAAAGTAGGCAAAGGTGTGGTTTGCAGAGTCGCCGGTCGGCTGGTTGAGCGGGTCGAGCTGGTCATTAAACGCGCAGTCGATCGTGTACTCAAACTTGACCGTCTGCTTCCGGCGGTACACAAAGCACACCGGATCCTCGTCCACCTGCACGCGCGCGTGTGTGCGTGTGCGTGTGCGTGTGCGTGTGCGCCGCGTGTGTGCGTTGCGCGTGTGTGCGGTCAGCCCGGACAAGAGGTCGAGACAACGACAACGACGACGACGATGGTGACGACGTACGCCGGGGACGGGCTGGCAGTGGGGCACGGGGCTCAGCAGGCGGAAGGAGCACGTGTAGGGCCGCCAGGAGGCGCAGTGCGGGCCCATGCGGTCGAGCGAGCACGAGCACACGAGCCCGGCTTCTTGGCACACCGACCGACAGTTGCGCTTGTGGTTGCACCACGCCGTGACGGCAAACTCTACCTTGGTCTCGTTGCATTGTAGCTTCATGTGGCCAATCATCATCATCAACATCAACAGCGAAGAGATGAAGAAGACGATGGTGTCAATGCACTGCGAAAAGAAGCCAAAGGAGAGGAAGTGGCACTCGGACCTCGTAGACCGAGCACGAGGCCGCGGCGCCAGGGGGCGCCTGGTCTGCGCTGACCTTCTTTCCACCGCACATGAACTGCAAAGATCACATCGATGAATGTTGTTGGTGATGAATGCGTGTTGGCAACAATGAGGATCTTGATGGCGTACCGTCAGGGGGAGGCACTCGTTTTTGGCGCCAAGGGAGGGTGTGGGACCTGCCGAACAGCGCACCTGCTCGACGGTGCAGCCGTCCAGGGTGTCGTTGTAGGTCTTTGGGTTGACCTCTGTGCCATCGCATTCCATCTGGAGAAAGCGTAGAGCGATTAAAGATGAACGAAAGAGGAACAAATGGATGGAAAGAACCTTGGAGATGAAGCAAGCGTAGGAAGGGGAGCACGCAGGGTGCGCGTCGCCGAACGGCTCATTGCAGTTAATGTGTTGGCGCCTTTGGTGGTCGGGCGAGCGGGCGGGAGCCTGATGGAAGACGTGTTCAACTAAGAAACGCGAATGTGCCTTGGGAGCACCGGCCCCATCCTCGTCATGAGAATCAAGTGATTCGGCCCGCTTCTGTCGTGCAGCGAGGACACGCCCAAAGGAATCAAAGAACTGGGTGAGGTGCTCGTGCATCTTTTCAGCCCCCTCCTCTACGATTCGCTCCACCGGCACGGTGTTACCCCACCAGCCAAAGCCTTCAGTCGGGTGCAGGCAGGCCACCAGCATCAACACCACCGCAAGCGCCGCCATGGCGCTCCATCGCGTCATCTTGTTGTCCGCTCTCGTCGCCACGGCTCACCAGTGTCTTTTTTCTTTTTTAAAAAAATATTATTCTTCAAATTCTTGTTAATAAATAAAACAAAAAGTTAAAGTTGTGTTGGCGTGGCGAACTGGATAGTGGCCCACTTGCCGTCGACCAGCCACTGCCCGTCGCGCCGGGCCACGGCCTCGTCCTGGCCGGCCGCCAGGCCCACGACGACCTCGGACTTGAGCACCCGGAGGGCGACGACGGGCACCGGGAAGTGGCCGGCCAGCGCGGCGAACGGGGTCGTGTGGGCGTAGAGGCGGTCGCCCACCAGCCGCCGGTAGTTGGCGTCGCCCTTGACAAAGGCCACACGGCAGCCCGTGCGCAGGTCGGCCTCGAGTTCGGGGCTGCGGGCGGCCAGCTGGTCAAAGAAGAGGGCCGAGTTCCAGAACTTGTGGGGGCGCAGCCGCCAGCGGCCGGCCTCGAGAAAGTCACGCCACTGCCGCGCGAGGCGGGCCAAGTCGGCCGCGCGGGGCGCCTCCGGCTTGGCCTGGGCCTCGGCCTCGAGCGCCTCGATGAGCTGGTAGACGTCCTTGGGCATGGCGTCGGACACAAACATGGGGTCCCTCTGCACAGGCCGTGCCACGTCATCCCAGCACAGGCTGACGTCAGCGCCAAGGACTTGGGGGGGGGAAGAGGGGAGGAAGGAGGGTCGACTGGCGGACCTTGGTGTGGAGGTGGACGTCGACACCGAGGAGCGCGGTGAGGCTGTGGGCAAAGCACAGGTCGCTAAAGAGCTCGAGACCGCTGTTGTCGAGGATGATGTCCACCCGCGCCGTCCCGCCGGCGCTGCCCTTGAGCTGCAGCAGGTGGCGCAGCACTTGGGGCGACTCGTCGACGATCAGGTACTGGAGCTCGTCGGTCGCTTGGCCCTGGCCCTGGCCCTGGCCTTGGCCCTGACCGCTGAGCTTCTGGTGGACGAGAGCGAGCGGGTCCTCAGAGACGGAGAAGAGCGAGAGATCGGCCTTGTTGCCCCAGAGGGACCGCAGGAGGAAGAGCTCGACGGCCTCCTCCTCCACGCCCTGGCCCGCCTCTTCGTCGGCTCGGTGGAGGACGTCGAGGAGGGCAAAGGCGATGCTCTTCATGACGTGAAGTGACTCGGCGATGCCGTCGAGCTTGGTCCGCGAGAACGGGTCGTAGCGGTTTACAAAGTAGTGGCTCTCCTGCAGCAAGCGCCTGTCCTCGACCCACGACAACATGCACAACGAGAACGTTGGGTCATGTGAGCGAGCCAAGTCATCGATGATGACGACGATCGTTGCGTTCCGTGGCGTGGTGGCGAGTTTGCACCGGTAGTAATAGGCCTCGAGCCAGTAGAACGGCAGTTCGTCCCAGCGCTTGCCCTCGTGCTCCTTCATGTAGTCCTTCCAATCGTCTGGCGTGTGTATTAGCCACAAGAGCAGGATTTATGGGAGCCAAGATGAGAGGTCGTACCCACGTCTTCGCACGTTCGTAGCTCCTCATCGCTGCTGGCTTGGATGGGTTGTATAACACTGTGATGAAAGAGATCGTGTCCAGTTCAGTTGTGAAGAAGGCTGCACGAAAGAGAAGGAGCATTGAGTACCCGGCACTTTCGATTTCATCCTTCAATTTGCGCAGGTTGGCAATCGCTTGCTCTGAAATATGTCCGGCGCCATCGCGAATGACATCTTCCACGTACTGTGGCAAACGCTTCTTGAGGGTGAGATAACCCCAGGACGACTTGTCCCGCACGTCGATGAGCTCCGCGTCCATTTTAGAAATAATATTATTGATTTATTTATTTATTTTTAACTGCCAGATAACGCAGGCTTGTGCCATCAAGTCCGGCTGCAGCTTGGGTTTTTCATGTTTCAGGCTCGTGGCCATGAACTAAGGACCACCACGTGAGACTCAGTCGAGGCTAACGATAGGAGTTGAAGGGCTATGAGGGGTTGTTTCATTTAGCTGGGTGACGTCAGCTGTTGCAAGCTCGTTTCACGCAAGCAGACGGCTGCAGCCTGACAGGCCACTGCGGAGCGACCGATGACCTAAGGCAGCGTGCGAGGTCGTGACTGCAGTGCAGGAGTCGATTCTGGGCTTCCGTGAGTGGAAATGGACGGTGAGCAACCACAAGATGCAGTAGAACCGCCTGCTGTGCCTGAATCGAAGAAGCGGCCTGGGTGCACTACTTCGCCTCGCGAGGGTGAGGTAGACATCATCGCGTTACCCTCAGTCGAATCAGATGGGGCCTCTGCCACGCCACCTACGACACTTTCTTCCCATAGCGTCGGGGACTCGAGCAGTGCTTCGTCATCTTCGACATTACCACCCAATTTTGAATCTGCTGAACCACAGCACAAGCGAATGCGCACAGAGGGGGCATCTTCCTCGACCCAGACCACCACGACGTCGCCCTACAACTCGGGGGGCGGTGGTCTGGGCCTGGGCATGGGCCTGGGCTGGGGCGCCCGCTACCAGCAGGCCAGCCAAGCCCAGTCGCAGGCGGCCTCGGCTTCGCGCGAGCGTATGGCGCAGCTGTCCCAGCAGGCCGCCGACCATCTCACCGCCCTCGTCGCTGTACTCCCCTCCCCTCTCATGCTCTACATGAATCTTCTTGTTGTCTATTGCCACCGTCATCCACCCGACGTGTTGACCCGCTGCTTGGCTCTGCGTGCAGCTCATGGAAGCGGCCGAGCCCGAGGACCTGGCCTCGAGCCAGCTCTCGACGGCGCTCGATATCGTCCTTCGCTTTTGCGAGCGCCTGGAAGGCGTCCCCACCACAACGACGGTCACGGCCGGTCCTTCGCCCGTGGTGCGTCTACGCGTTGAGTCTTTGTCTGCTGCTGTTGTTGCCGTCTCGCTGAGCCTCTTGTGTATGTCGTGCCAATGATGAGCAGGCCCTGGGGAGGTCGCCGTTCCAGGGCCAGCAGCACGCGACGCTGGCCTCGTCGGCGCAGGCCCTGGCTGGCTACCCCCATCACCCGGGGTCGCCGCAAATGGGCTTCGCCAAGGGGCCTCTCGCCTCGCCGCCACAGCATGCGTACCAGCAACAACAACAGCAGCAGTACTACCAGGCGGCGCCCCAACACCCTCACCCTCATCATCATCATCTTCAACAACAGCAGCAGCAGTTCTCCACGTACCGCCCACCACAGGCAAACACGATCCCGACGCTGTCGACAACGACGACCGTGGCCACCACCAGCGCCAATGGCCTCGCCCACCATCAACACCAGCAGCACCAACAACAACATCAACAACAGCAGCATCAACAACAGCCGATGCTTTCGCTCGAGTACTTCGTGCTGCACCAGACCCTGGGGACGGGCACGTTTGGGCAGGTGCGGCTGTGCCAGCAGCGGACGAACGGCAAGTACTTTTGCCTGAAGATCCTGAGCAAGGAGGCCATCGTGCGGCTCAAGCAGACGGAGCACGTCAAGAACGAGAAGTCGATCCTGGCCCGCATCGCGCATCCGTTCATCGTCAAGCTCTACGCGACGTTCCAGGACAACGCCAACCTGTTCTTCCTCATGGAGTACGTCTCGGGCGGAGAGCTCTTTGCCTACATCCGACGGCACGGCCGGCTGTCCAACGACACGAGCCGCTTCTACGCCGCCGAGATCGTGCTGGCCATCGGCTACCTCCACGGCCTCCAGATCGGCCACCGCGACCTCAAGCCCGAGAATCTGCTGCTCGACCGCGACGGCCACATCAAGCTCTGCGACTTTGGATTCGCCAAAGTCATCGCCTACAAGTACGCTTCATCGTATTTCTTTTTCTTTTTACAACAACATTTTAATATAAATGACATTTATTCATTTAATAATTTAAAAAAAAACTGCAGGACGGGAACGATGTGCGGCACGCCAGACTACATCGCGCCAGAGGTCATTCGAGGCACGGGCCACGACAAGGCCGTCGACTGGTGGTCGCTTGGCGTTCTCATCTACGAGATGCTCGCCGGGTATCGCTTTTTCTACTTCTTTTTATTTTCATTTATACGTTTCCTTTTTATATTAATTATATACGTTTATAATTATATTAAATTTTGCTGTCTTTATGGTGATTACAGGACGCCGCCATTCCGTGGATCCAACATGATGGAGATGTTCAAGAAGATCGTGGCGGCGCAGGTGGAGATGCCGGCCCATTTTGACCCAGAGGCGCGGGAC
Organism: Acanthamoeba lenticulata; assembly: GCA_002179805.1. Classification (NCBI taxonomy): domain Eukaryota; phylum Discosea; order Longamoebia; family Acanthamoebidae; genus Acanthamoeba; species Acanthamoeba lenticulata. Next base: position 27,371 of record NAVB01000340.1, on the reverse strand, counting down.
CTCATCGCGCGGCTGCTCGTGGTCGACGCCACGCAGCGGCTGGGCGGGGGCCGCGCGGGCATGCAGGAGGTGATGGCCCACCCGTGGTTCGCGGGCATCGACTGGGAGGCCCTCCACCGCCGCCAGCTCCGCGCGCCCATCAACCCCAACGTCACCGGCGAAGGCACGACACACGCGCGCGCAACACCCGCACACACGCACGTACTGACGGAAGCTCGCACACACACATCGTGCAGGGGACTCGCACAACTTTCCGCGGTACTCGGACCAGCACCCGCAGCACAACAAAGAGTGCCGCGAGGCCGGCGAGCTCTTCAAGGACTTTTGAGCTCAGCCGCGACAAGAAAAAAAAAGATTAACAAAACATATTCGAAAGTGCCTGACCAGAATACCTCCGGCCAAGAGGCGAGCAGAGTCGTGCAGCAGGTCGCTCACGGTAAAGCTGTCCAGGGCAAGACGGTGTGGTTCGATCTGCGTGGCCGCGAGGATGCTAGACTCTTTCATTGTTGGATACGGCCATACTGCGCAGAAAGCACCGCTTCCCATCCGAACAGCGAAGTTAAGCTGCGCCAGGCGGTGTTAGTACTGGGGTGGGCGACCACCCGGGAATCCACCGTGTCGTATCCTCCTCCCTTTTTACTCATCTCCTACGCTCCCGACCTCCTTTCCCTTTTACTTGAGTGCCTCATCCAACGACTAGCAAGTGTTACATACAATTCAGCTTTATTCCTAAGCGTTGATGGTTGTCACCGGCCAAGTACATCGATCATAACGGTAGATGCTCAGTTCACCGACTGTCGGTCCGCAGGAAGTACAGCCTCCCGCAGGAGAAGCAGTTGCTTCTCATTGGCGCGAACCGCGCTCTCACTGATGGACGCGACAGCAGCAACATCACGGGCGTTCTTGGGCATGCCTCGCAGTTTGGAGGCCATCATAATGGCCGCCGAAGCCACGGACGCCGGAGCTCGGCCCTGCATGTGAGGCTCGGCCTTGGCGGCGATGTGGGCGGCGAGGGTCACCACCTCATGCGGCAGGTTCAGCCGCGAGCAGAAGCGGCTCTGCATGTGCACATGAGTGGGTTGCTCCCTCTTAACCCTCAAAACAACTCACACGCACCACGAGATCAGCTGGGGCTGTTCGGCCCGGATCGCAGGCAGCTACCGACTGGGGCTTTAGCTTGAGCAGAGCACTGTAGCAGCGACGAATGTCTCGCTCAGCCAGCTGCGTGTCACGCCCCAGCTCTTTGAAGGTTCGGCCAACGCCCGCCTGCTTGCAGGCCATGTAGATGATGGCCACCTCAAGGACATCCCGTTTCCCCCTGACCCGTCGGCCTCGCTTGGCCGTAAAGGCGGAAAAGAGCTCCTTGGCAAGCGTCCTGATCTTGGCAGGCAGCCCCAGGAGCTCGACGAGGTCGCTGATAGTGCTGAACCCGTGCTCCATCGCACGGTCGGCTGCGCTATTAAGTGTGCGTTGCTGGATCTGCGCCAGCTTCGCCGTTTGAGCGACCGAGGTCGGTGAAGTGACGTTCACGACGGGGACTGCAATGGCCGCGCCAAGACCGCCCGACGGAAGGAGGTCGTCAACGCGGCTGGCGCGGCTGGGGTCGTGTTCTTCATCAGCAAAGTTGCGCCATTCTGAGCGTGTGTCAATGATACGATCTGGCTGCACAAGGCCACAGCTTGTGCAGATCACGTCTCCTGACGCCACGTCTTGGAGGAAGAGTGAACACCCACATGAAATAGTATCAACATCCCTCCTCCATCATACCCTCAATAAAGTAACTTGTGCGGCAATCAGGACACACTTCCTCCTTGTCACAGCAAGGGGTCCATTGTTGTTCATCCTGACCTGACAAAAGTTCAACACAAGAAGACATCTGTTTCCGTTCTGGTGCGTGTGGTGCTGTTGGTATTGCGTCAGCTACTTTGCCTTGCGCTTGCACTCTATCATTGTGGGAACTGCTTCTCTGAATAACCTTTGGGCGAACATCGAAGAAAGAAAGAAAGAGACAGAAACGACAGAAGGAAAGAAAAGAAGAAAACTATTGCCACAACATCTCGAGATTTTTGACGTCCAGCACCGGGTGTACATCAGCGTAATCGAGTGAGCACTTCAACGTGAGACTGCGCAAGGCTAGTCTTTATTTCTTGGGACAATCACAACATAAATTAAGAAAAAATGGATGAGGACGCGCTGCGCCAGCGGTTTGCTGACGACGAATTGGCGAGGCTGCGGCCGAGCTTTACTGCCGATGCCACAAACGACGAAACATTCAATGATTCAAATCCACCAGGTTCGTTCACCTTCTTGCGCCCAGCGTTGTCACACCGCACGAGAAGTCTTTCTTATCATCAAACGCCCCTGGTTGCCACTGCAGAGGACTGGGAAAAGCGACACGAAGAGATGGCGCGTTTGCTTGAGCAAGAGCACCAGAAGTTCGCCGTTAGGGGCGACCTGATGGATGATGCAGATGACGATGATTTACTCGCCGACGAGGTCGACATCCCTAACCAGGGTCAAGATACAGAAGGCTCATTCTTTGGTTTCAATACTTCACTTGAGCATCTGCGTGGTGGCAACATCAACGACGACGAGGTACAACCAGTCAATCTTGATCTTTCGAATTACTGCTACTTCAACAGTTCATTAATCGAGCCTCAATCCTCCATTCAGGAGGTGTTGTCGCGAGTATCGCGCTTGGGTCTGGCCGACTCCAACGGGACCCATAAAGGCCAGCCCGACAGCTACAACGACCAGACCTTTGGCGATGACACGCTGGTACGGCTACTTGAGCGCCGCCCGCTTCGCCGCCCCCGCAGGGCCTCTGACCTCTGCATCCCGGCGGCAGGGCGACGAGGAGGGCGAAACCGCGGCGTGGGCGGGCCTCAGCAAGGACGGGGACGAGGACGACGATGGCGACAACGGCCAGGCCCACGGCGGCGATGCCAAGCGCGTCTCGGTGCGCGTCTCCACACGTGTGGCCTCGGGCCTGGAGTCTCGTGTATGTGTGCTTATCGTCCTTTGGTGGGGGGTCTTGCAGGGCATCATGTCGCTCGAGGAGATCGAGGCCAGCCTCGCGCGGGCCAACCCGGCCGGCGCCCCGGCGGGCGGCCATCGCGCACAGGGCGGCCTCATGCCCGGCCCGGGAGCCGGGCTCGACCCGCGCTTCGCCGGGGCCGGCGGCCCTGGCCTCCTCCCGCCCCAGGCCTACTTTGGCGGCATGCCACAGCACCAGCAGCACCAGCAGCCCTCGGGCGGCCGTCCGTCCGGGTCCGGCCCGGGCGCGTGGCTGCCGCTCAACCAGCCGCCGGGCCACCACCAGCCGCAGGGCCTGCCCATGAAGCCGCCCGTGATGGGCCCCGCGGGCGTCGGCGCCCGGCCTCACGCCATGATGCCCCACCAGCATCAACACCAGCACCAGCACCACCAGCAGCAGCATCAGCATCAGCAGCAGGCGGGCCCGGGCCAGGGCTACTACGGGAACCAAAGCTTCCGCGCGCCGTCGCAGTACGATGAGGTCCGTCGCCTCCACCAGGAGAACAACATCACCTTCAATGCTGACAATGAAGACGATGATGATGATGGTGATGATGATGATGATGGGGACAACAGCAGCAGCCGCGTTTCGGGATGAAGCAGCGATGGACGGAGCACAGGGACCGGATGTCGGCGTTTGACATCAACACGATCATCCGCCTCCACTCGGCTCACCTGCCCATGCCCCTCCCCTTCAACGAGGACTACTACTACCAGTCCTTCCTCTTCACCAAGAACCGTGCGATGGCTCTTCTTCTCTCCTCCCCCCCCCCGCGTGTGTGCGCGTGCGCGTGTGTGCGTGTGCGTGCTGACGCGCATGTGTGTGTGTGTGGTGCAGAGGGGAAGCGGCCGGTGACGCCGCACACACCGCTGTGCGAAACGCAGCCTCTGCCTGTCAAGAAGCTTCCCGGTTCGTTTTCTCTTTTTTCTTCTTCTTTTTTTCGAATACACATTTCTATTTTTTAAATATTGAAATTAAAACAAATTGCTTGTTGCAAATAATTTTTTGTTATTTAATAATAATCATGAAATGTTTCAACATGGCAGACGGGGTGGATCCGTTTAAGGGAGCGCTCGGGCGGATTCCCAACCACAGCGTGCGGTCGCCGCGGCCGCTGCTGCAGCTGGAGGCCTTCCTCGACCAGAAGGCGCTCGCCCGACGCAACCGGCAGGAAGAGGCCAAGCGGCAGCGTCAGCAGCAGGACGGTCAGGAGGCGGGCCGGCAGGCCGGGGACGACGAGGGCGCGCCCGCGAGCGAGTGGAGCAACAACCACGCGGTGCTCCTGCGAATCGAGCAGGCCTTTGGCCTCGCCCTCGACCTCGAGGACATCGACCTCCTCCTCGCCAACGCCGCCGTTGACCCTCAGTCTGGGTATTTTCTCTCTTCCTCTTTTTATTTATTTTTAATTTTTAATTTTTAATTTAATTGTTTCTTTTTAAATTAACCAATTTCATTTATCCTTCTGGTGTGACAGGATGGGGCTGTTGAACAAGCGGCGCGACATCGCGGCGGCGCTGTTCGGACTCCTCAACGTCCACACGCAGCCGCCAATGGCGCCCCACCACGTCCCGACCTTTGACTACGACGACCCCGACCGCGAGGCCGTCTTCAGCTTGTACGCGTTTTTTAAAATATGTTATTTATTTATTTATTTATTACATTATTTATTGTATTGTTTCTCATTTATTATTATTAATGTTATTATTGTTATTATTGTCGTGTCTCAGGCCCGAGGACGAGCTGCTGGTGCGAGCGGCGCAGGTGCCCAAGGGCTGCCGCCTGCTGGCGCGGGCCGTGCCGCTGCTGAGCCCGGCCCAGGCGGTCTACCTCGTCTACGCGTTCGTCCGCAACCTGCACTACATCGTCACCCTGCCCAAGACCGCCGACGAGATGATGACCAGCGCGCGCATGTGCTTTGCGCTGGCGCAGACCATCTCGGGCCTGCAGCTGGCCCCGCTCACCGTGTGCCTCCACATGCTCATCGCCTACGCGCAGATCGAGGCCTTCAAGGCCAAGAGCGGCCTCCTCCTCCTGCGCGCCATCCTCACCCGCGCCTTCCAGCTCACGTCGCAGCTCCGCGCCGCGCCGCCGCAGCACGGTACGGCCGAGATGGCCGAGCTCAGCATGTGGGAGGACACCCTGGCCGGCTTCATGGAGGCCATGTCGGGCTATTGCTGCGCTCTCCTCCGGCTCGCCGCCGACGAGGACGATCAGCTGGCCGCCAACGCCGCCGCCGCGGCTGCCGAGGCCGCGGCTGCGGCCGCGAACGGCGATGCCCCGGCGGCGCCGCCCGCGCCGGAAGGCTCCATCTTCGTGGGCCTGGTCCACGTGTGGGACTTCCTGCTCTTGCTGACGCTCCACATGTCGCCGGCCCACAAGGAGGCCGTCTTTGCCGAGGTGCGCGAGCCGCTCGAGGAGACGCTGATGAACCCGTCGCGCGCCGCGCAGCACAAGCCCGCCATCGCGGCCTTCCTCCAGCGGGTCCAGAAGGACCACCTCTACGCCTCGGTCCTCCACATGATGGGCGGCTCTCCTCACCACCCGCCTTCTCATCAAGGCGGCGGTGGCTTCCACTTCCCGCACCAGCTTCCTCCTCTCCATCATCAACATCAACAACAGCATCATCCTGGTGGCGCGCCGCAGATGATGCCTCCAGGCTTTCCGGCTGGCGCGCCCGGGCCCGGCATGATGATGATGGGCCCGCCCGGCAGCGGCATGCTCATGGCCCCGCCGGCCTCGGCGCTGCCCTCCTTTGCCGGCCTCGCCTCGGCGCCCTGATGACAAGAGATGATGATCAGCTTCCTCATCATCATCAGCACCAACATCCCCCAGGCGCTCGAGGTCGCTGGTGTCGTCGTGTTGTTCCATAAGTGGGTTGAATAAATGACCACCTACCATCTCCAACCCTCGTCTTTTGGGATTGTACCAATTGACACCAACGGGTAATGATATAATAATAATTAATTTTAAATATTTTTATGGTTGTTATGTGCTCAGAACAGTGGCAATTCCTTGTGCCCCGTGCTGCACCACAGACAAAGACAACAGGTCAGCAAGCTCTGTTGATCTGGTGAGAAGAAAAAAAAGTATGTACTCAAGGCCAAAGTCAAGGATGTAGGAGAGCATGGCCACCGAGAAGAGGCCCACCGCCGACAAGAAGTGCCAAACATCTGTGGTGATGCGATGGCACAATAAAGCAGAGGAATATGCCAACACAACCCAAAGAAACTTAGTTGGGTGAATGCAAGAGTGGCCCAGACATGATACGGACCATGGTAGTCAAAATAGTCGAACAGGACGCAGGGTTGGTTGAGCTCTTGTGACTCCTCTGGAGTGAGGAACTTGTCGGTCACCCCCAGATTGAAGAAGTAGAGCCCTGTGCCCTGTGCACGTCAACCAACCAACATATCATCACAGCTCTCGTTGGTTAAAACTGTTTCAGGGCAGGTGAATCACTGGGCAACTTACCCCAGAGATGAGGGAGACGGCCAGGAGGACCCACACCATGAAGTGCAGCTTCTCTCGGTGCACCAACTTCATCACTGCGTAGAATGCCATGTAAACGAACGTGTTGAGGATGACGATCGCCCTGCATTTCAATAAAGTTAGTCTCTTGTGTTCTTCCTGTTTCGCCCAACACGTGTACAGGATGCTGTTGGGAACGGAGTCGGTCTTGTTGGAGACGATGGAGACAACGGCCGCGTAGATGAGTATGGCCAACGAGAGACAGTTTACCACGATGATGGCCGCCAATCGACCCTACATATCAAAGGGAGAGATGAGCGATCATGTCATCAGCATCGTGTAGATGAGGAAGAGCAATACGTACAGGCTCGGCTGGTGGCCATGGGTGCGTCAGGTTGTGGAGCATCGAGCGCAAGGGGATGTGCTTGTGGTAGTAAAACTGGACTCCCCCCAAGAAGCCCGCCACGATCATCACCGTGAAGGCGAAGATCCACACACTTTGGCCCACATGGAAACAAGCAAGTCAAGATGACGATGATGGTCGCTGGCGGTGGATGTGCGTACATCGCAGGATGGATGCCCGTTAGGGCAAGAAAGGAGATGAAGATGAGGAGCGCAAAGAACGAGAACGAGCGAACGGCCCCTGGCGTGGTGGCCGGATGCCGCTTTTGGAAAACTGTGATGAACAGGAGGCCTGTTCCGATCAACATGAAGGTTGTATCGAACTGCGCCGGCCAGGTTAGGCTCGTCCAGAACGCTTCGTGAGACGAGAGAGCCGGACCTGGAAGTTGAGGCGGCTCGGGCACACATGGTAAAGGGAGGAGAAGAAGCCTTCAAACGCCATAGCCAGTGCGATGCAGTAGTAGAGCGATCGGTCTCGATGCATCCCAAGACTGTTTCATGGAAAGGAAGAAGTCGTGAATAGCCACTGGTACAAAGCTGTGAAGAGCAGGACGCATGTACACTCCTGCTTTGTCACGCCTATGCGTCACCCATATGAAGACACCAAACAAGACACCAGCTACAATGTAGCCTATGTTGCTGAGTACTGCTCCATGGTGGTTGATATATCAGTACTCTGTGGAACTACCAATGAGCCAGACGTACTGTTATTGAACGCAGCAAAACCCTGTCAAGCAGCAGTCAGCAATGTCCTGTGCTTCCTTGGACAAGTGGAGGATGAAGAGCAGTACAAGAAACGAGCGAGCGCATTTGAAGTTGTAGTAGCATGAGCTGCCCGTCTCCTCCTGCTGCTTGTACTGGAAGTACACGAACTGGGCTGATGGAAGAGCGTAGAAGATTCCCACCAGCACCAGCAGTTTGTAGTACTGTGCCACACAACCAACAGGTGGTCAGACCGCAGAGCTGCAAGCTCAGCCTCGGCAGTCCAGTACCGTTCTGAGGTAGATCACCCGTGGCTTGCGCTGCAGTTTTTGCTGCTTGTATGCAAGGCCGTCCTCTACAGTGGCAGGTGCTGTAAAAACCTTGAGCAGCTTGCTCAACTTCTGTTGACCACCCCTTGATGCTTCAGCTTCCTTTTGCACCAGCTTTCCTTCTTCAAGATTCCTCGCCTCATCTTCATACGCCAGGCGAGCATCGTCCTCGGAGAGCAGAGCATAACCTCTAGCTCGGCCTTTGACTGTTTCCTCCTCCTCTTCTTGCTCGTATTCATACTGCTCGTCGTCGATGCCATCACTTTCGATGTCTTCTTCACTACTCGGCCTGGCCAGTGGAAGTAGCGGCTTCGCCAAATCTTCCATCTTCAGCAGGCAGGCTCCACTCCTAACTTAGGAAAGGCGGCAGGAAAAGGAGCCACCAAACAGATATTTTTGATTTTCTTATGATTGCTGGGGGTCGTTGGTGTAATGGGCAGCACACTTTCCCATCAAGCAAGAGGAACGGGTTCGAAGCCTGTACGGCCCCACTTTTGAGGATATCCTGCTGAGCGAGGAGCCAGAAGAGCACCTCTTTGTGGTGTTGCATACGGCGCCAAAGGCTGCTTGCCGCCAACGGTGCCGGTGCACCTGCGACTGTGCCTCGTGAGATCTGGAGACGCGAACTGGAAGAACGCTCATCTCTACGACTTTAGCGCAAGGGCAAGAGGAGGCCAGGTTTGTTGGTAAGACAACAACTTCATCCACTTGAAGGAAAAAGATGCACTTTTGCTTCTTTTATTTATTTTATTAGGTTCATGAAGAGGAGAGCTCGAGAGCGGTCTTGTAGGGCGGGTTGATTGGTGGCGCGTGTGGCGCCCGGTAGGCGTAGCCCTCCTCCGCGCTCGTCGGGTACGTTCCGTCCGCGTCGAAGCCCTACCCACACGCAGTGAGCCCCACACGCACACACGCGCACGTGGCATACGCGTGAGCTTCAACATGGTGACGCGTGGAGGACGGGGACTCGAGGATCGCACCGTGAGGTCACCGCAGGCGATGAAGGGCACGATCACTCGGTTGGGCCCGGCCAGCTCGTTTGAGGCCGCTGTGGCGCGTTTTCTCATCATCAGTCGGAGAAGAAGCACATGAAGAAGGAGGAAGAGGAGGAGGAGGCGAAATGGGTACAATATTGATAGTCAAGCATCGGGTTGATGATGGTGGGGACGTAGCCCGCCGGCGGCGCGTAGTTTTGGCACAGCACGAATGACTCTGTACAATATTAGTTTTAAAAAAGTAATTTTATAATGAAAGTAAATTTAAAAAAATAAAATAAAATAAAATAAAGAAGGAGAAGAGGAGGGGCACCGATGGAGGAGTTGCGGGAGGACTTGGGCTTGGTGACGGTGACCGATGGGAAGAAGACCTTGAGCTGCTCGTACAGGAGCGTCACGTCCTTGCCCCGGAAGATCTTGGCCACGAACGTCCCGCCTATTGTCGCACGCACGCACACGCGCTTCAGCCATCACACGACACGACACGCGCGCGCACGCGAGGCCAGAGTGGGTCGATACCGGGCTTGAGGACGTGCGTGGTGATGTTGAGGGCGGCCAGGATGAGCTGCGCCTGCACGTACTCGTCCATGTCGTGCATTCCCGTCACTGCGTGCCAGTACCGCCACTTGCCCGTCAGCCTTCCCCAGCACGACACGCACACACAACACACATGCGCGCGCACAACACGCGAGGACCAGGTTCGGACCGTCGGGCGCGCCGTCGCAGACGACGAGGTCGGCCAGGCGGCCCTCAAAGTGGCCAATGATCTCCTCCACCGTCGACAGCTTGGTGATGTCGCCCTGCACGCGTTTTTAGAGTATTAATAATTATTTGTTATTTATTTATTTATTTGTTTATTTATATATATTTGTTATTTTTTTGTGGTGTAGTGGACGTGATCACCTTGATCTGGATGACGCCCTCTAGAGGCGCCATCTCCTGCAAGTCGACCGCCACGATCTTGGGCTCCTCGCCCTCAGGTCTGTTGTCGTTGTTGTTGCACATAACAAGGAAGTGAGCACAACGCGAGCACACAACACGCGCCCGCGGTGGATGAAGGAGAAGACGAGGCGAGAAGGCGAACCGGGGAACCGACGAGGGCGCGAGCAGCTTGCGCGAGAGGACCTGCGACCAACTGCCGGGCGCTGCGCACAAGTCCACGGCGCGCACCACGCCTGCCGCGTCCACGCCAGATGCGTAGGTGTTGAGAAGGACTGATGGTGTGGTACAGGAAAGGCGGGTGTGCACACCTTGAAAGATGTTGAAATCTTCGTCGATTTGAAGGAGCTTGAACGCCGACCGTGCTCGCCAGCCCTCTTCCTTGGCCTTCCGGTAATAGATATCCTAGAACCGCAAGAAAGCCATTTGCAAACTTGAGCATCTTTCTTTTGAACCGATTCACAACAGTACCCTCTTGTCCTTGGATGTGCGGCCCATCTTCGCAATTCAAAATTAAATTGAGACAAATTGGAGCTAAAGAAAAACAAAGCACCGGGAAATCACAAGAAAAAAAGAGATCACACCGAACAAGCATGCACGCACGCAAGAGGAGGCTTGCGGAAGAGCCAGCGAAGGAGCAGTCCCTCTGCCGCGTCTGCAACTCCAACCCTTTCAAATACAAGTGCCCAACTTGCACCGCTCCCTAGTACGCATGTCCCCCGCTGGCCATCAACTCTTGCGTGGTGTGATTGACAGTCCGCCTTCCTGCTGCAGCTGCTCCATTCCATGCTTCAAGAAGCACAAGGAAACGCCATGCCAGCCCCCGCCTCCGGCCAAGGAGGAGCCAAAGAGGACCTACGCCAAGAAGAAAAGAAAACCTTTCGCCGAGGATGAGGACAAGCCGGCCTTCACCGTTACGAAGGAGCAGTACACTCGCCTTGGTACGTGGTTTTCCTGTTTGTTTTGTTCTGGTTGCTTGCTTGCTCGCTGACCAAGGGTTTGGTGGCGCAGCTGATTCCGAGTACGTGCGCAAGATGCTTGAAGATCGGCGAGTACAGCGGCTGTGTACTGAGATCGTCGAGGAAGGACCCAAAAGACTGAAGCAAGCGCTCAAAGAGGAGGAGTTTGCGAAGTTTATGGACGAGGTCCTGAAGGTGATTGGGATGCAAGACGATGAAGGGCAATTCATTCTGTAAATAGGGAATGTACGTATTTATTGACAGGTTGTAAGGAAAACGAATCACCTAGAAGGAGCCACCAGTCTGCTGAAGCACTGTAAAAAAGCACACTATGAGCCTTAAGGCAGCCAGCGGGGCGTTGCAGGAAGGGGCACATACCAGCATCAATGATGTCGTTATCTTCCATCTCCATCTGTTGGATAGGAGGGCTAGTCATGAGAACCTGTACCCACATCCAGGAAGGAAGAAAAAGACGGTAACGTACATCCTCTGGCGTCGAGTCAGGCAAGACCCGCTGTCCATCGTACAAAAATCTGATGGCCTCTGGCGATTTGGCTTGACGCTGGCAATAAGCATCAATCAACTTGCGAAGAGGAGTAGAACGCTTGATCTTGAAGTAGACCTCGTTGCCCTCCTAGACCCAGCAGCAGTTAGCGCACCATCATGATGCTGGTCTTGAAGAAGGAGAAACCAACCTGATCGACCACCTTGAGGGAAATGTGATCAGATCCAGCCTGCGAAGGCTGTTCCGTAGGCTTGCTCTCGTCTCCTTCACCGCTCATCTTGTTTGTGTTCTCTCCTCTTCCAAAATGTGTTGACCGTTTGTTTTTATGTGTGTTTTTCTCTTTTTATATTTTAGTTCCAATTTTATCTTGGAAAACACCCAGCACACCACGTCCGTAAACTTGTGGGAGAGCTGGACCGACAGGAACTGGCGGCCAAAGCCGACGAACTATCCCAGAAGCGCCACAGGCGAGGAAAATTCGTGTGCTGTAGTGCTTGGGGCAGATTAGATCTTGCAGTGGCCATCAGTATATCAATTTTCTCTTAGCGCGATGCGGACTACACGCAAGAAGGTTTTCGGTAACAAGAAAAAGAAGGAACAGCTCAAGCACAAGCGAGAGCTCAAGCGGCTGCAGAAGGAAAAGGATGCTGGCACTGGGGCTGCCTCGCATCCTCCACCAACCATCATCTCGCCTGAAGAGTTTGAGGGCGAAGAGAAGCCCAAGCTGCTCGTGAAAAAGCAAAAGCCTCCCAAAGAAGTTACACCAGTGGACGACCGCAACAAGTGCGTTAGCTCTTCTCGTCCCCCCCCCCTCTCCTCGCCATCTTCTCACCTGTCTTTCTTTAGACTGCGCACAGTTTTTGAAAAGGAGTCAAAGGAGGAAGTGGAGCTGCGCAAGAAGCGTGCACAGCTGCCGCTCGCACGATGGCAGCCGCGAATCGCGGACGATTACTTCTACAAGCAATTTATTGGCATGCCACGACGCCCGCCTTGGTCGTACTCCATGACGAAGCAGCAGCTCGAGGAACGCGAGAAGAACTACTTTGACAACTGGCTCGGCAACATCTACGAGCACTACCCGCGTGAGCGACTCAACTACTTCGAGCACAATCTCGAGGTGTGGCGGCAGCTCTGGCGCGTCGTGGAGCGCAGTGACATTTTGGTCATCGTCGCGGACACGCGTCACCCGCTGTTCCACTTCCCCCCTTCGCTCTACACGTATGTCGCAGAAGATCACAAGAAGCCCATCATGCTCGTGCTCAACAAGATCGATCTTGTGCCCGAAGATGTGCTCCATCAGTGGATGTCCTACTTTGAACAGCGCTACCCGCTCCTCAAGGTTGTTAGCTTCACGTCCTACCCCAACGAGGAGACTGTCACCTTGGGCAAGGAAGCCGATATCGACATCGAGCGCAAGCGCAAGAAGCGCATCCGACGCAAGTACCACGCCGTGGGCGGCAAGCAGCTCATCGAGCTCGCCGCCCGCTTTGCCCGTGAGCGCGGCATCCTAGCCGATGACAACAGCGCCGGCGTCGCCACCGTCGATGACGAGGGCCAGACCGCCGAGCAACAACAACACGAACAGCCGGACGAGGGCAGCGACGATGACGACGAGTCGGACAAGGACGAGGAGGTCGCGCCGGACAACATCGAGACGCTCGAGGAGGACCTTGACTACGCCGACCCGAAGACCCAGCAGGAGTACGCGCGCAAGCTCGGGTTCGTGACGATCGGCATGGTGGGCCACCCCAACGTGGGCAAGTCGTCGCTCATCAACGGCCTCATCGGCAAGAAGGTCGTCAGCACGTCGTCGAGCCCGGGCCACACCAAGTACCTGCAGACCATCTTCTACAGCAAGGGCATCCGCCTGTGCGACTGCCCGGGCCTCACCTTCCCAGCGCTCGACATGCCCAAGCCGCTCCAGGTCCTCGCCGGCCTCTACCCGATCGCCCAAGTGCGCGAGCCCTACTCGGCCGTGGGCTTCCTCGGCGAGCGCGTGCCCGTGGAGAAGGTCTACGGCCTCACGCGCGAGGACCCCGCCAAGCCGTGGACGGCCTGGGACCTGTGCGAGCGCTACGCCGAGAAGCGCGACTACACGACGCGCCACGGCGCGTGGGACACCTACCGCGCGGGCAACGAGATCCTCCGGGACGCGCTGGACGGGCGCGTCCTGCTCTACTTCTACCCGCCCGACACGAAAGGCGACACGCGCTACAGCGGCCGGACGGACGAACCGACGCACACCGCGGCTGCGGACGAAGATGGTCGTGAAGGTGGTGATGATGAAGACGACGGCGATGATGGTGCCGATGGCGCTCACGCGGAAGCTGATGGCACGCACGCCGAGGACGATGATGCTGCGGAAGAAGAGCCAAACGACAGCAGCGAGGAAGAAGAGGACGACGAAGAAGAAGAAGACGATGATGATGACGAGGAGAACGACGAGCCGCCTGCGCGCTCGCAGAATGCGTTTGCTCTACTGGAAGAAGAATGCCCCTGAGCTTTTACTTCTCGCTCTGGGACGGTCATTGTTGTTCAAAATCTTTTTTGTGCATTAAACGAAAAGATGGAAAGGACCAAGGGCGATGGAAAGAAAAGCGAGGCAAGTCGGTGTGATTAGGTTTTTGTTTATATTGTGTCGCACCTCCCCACCATAAATACGCCAGAACAAGTGGAGAACTTAGAGACGGCGACCACGGCGACCTCCCTTCTTCCTCGTGCCATCGGTGGGGATGGGGGTGACGTCCTCAATGCGGCCGATCTTGAGGCCAGCACGGGCAAGAGCACGGAGAGCAGACTGGGCACCGGGGCCAGGGGTCTTGGTCCTGTTACCACCAGTGGCGCGGAGCTTGATGTGGACGGCGGTGATGCCGAGCTCCTTGCAGCGGGCAGCAACGTCCTGAGCAGCCAACATAGCAGCGTAGGGGCTCGACTCATCACGATCGGCCTTCACCTTCATGCCGCCAGTCACGCGGGAGAGAGTCTCCTTGCCCGAAAGATCGGTGACGTGCTGCAAAAGACAAACAAAGGAATCAACTTGATGCTCTCCGGAAAAGAGGACATTCGAATGAGATCATACCACGAAAGTGTCGTTGAACGAGGCGTAGATGTGGGCGACGGCGAAGATCTCCTCACCAGGGGCAGCCTGGGGTCCGAGCTTCACCTCCTCCTCGACCTTCTTTTCAACCTTCTTAGCCTTACCCTATAGACCGAACAAGAGTTAGCCCATCATCCTCGTGAGGCAAGGACACCACATCGGACGTGTTTTTGAACCCAATTCGTACCATGATTTACGTGCGTCAGTGCTGGCGGGGGATGGACGACAGCGATAGAGGAGAGAGAAAAAGAAAGAAGTCGACATTATGTGGCTTCAAATCCTCCTTTCCGGCCTGTCGGCACAAAAGTGCATTATTGACATTCCACGCCAAACAACGAGAGGACAAGGCGTGGAAGGCAGCGCCAGGTCAGGGGTGTGCACAAGGGGTCCAAGTGGCCTTAGTGCGTCCTCCGCCGCAAGTTGGGTCTTTCTACTCGATGCTATCTTCGTGAGGTTGGGGCTTGCCCTTCCTGGCCTTGCGCCAGTAGTAGAGCAAAGAGAGAGAGAGAGAGGGAAGTAGACAAAAGTGGGGATGTATCAACATGTTCTGGCTACAAAAAAAGAGAGACAAGGAGAAGGAGAGCAGGAACACGTCAGCGCGTGCACGGGATGATAGGGAGGAAAAGTCTTTGTGGTCCGCGGGGCTTCTAATCCATGCGGCACTTGATATCTCTGGTGATCACCTCCGTCGGCGTCCTACACGCGTCGGCTAGATGAGAACTCCACTTCAGGCGATCACGAAAAAATGAACGTGGCAGCAGGACTACGTACATGATGTAGACCACCGCACCCCAACCGCTGAAGGCGTCTCTGTCCACAGCAGAAATGAGGACCTGCGAGATGGTCTCAAAGAGATCATCGGGCTCCTTTAAAGGTTTCACAAGTGCACACAAACGTAAGCTCACGCCTGGCAAGAGACGACGTAGAGGATGAAAGTAAAGGACGAGCCGTACAAGGTCGGGCTTCCACAGGGACTCGCTCATGCCGTAGAGGGCCTCAGAACAGGTGCCGGCCACGACCGAGTCCTTGGCGAGGAGAGGCGCGCCGATGAGGTCCATGGCCGCGATGAAGGGCGTGTTGTCGGGGCCCTGCAGGCCAGCGATCACGGGCTCCACGAAGTAGGGACCGAATCGCTTCTCGTAGAGCATGTTGGAGACGAGGTTGGCGACGGTTTCGGGCTCCATCTCGCGGTTTTCACGCAGTTTGTACAGATTGTGGCGGAACTGGAAGCGATTGAACCTGGAGGACCCGAAAGAGACCATGAGCGTGCTGCAAGGAAGGAGGCAAAGTGCAAGCCGGTAGCGTACAGCGTCTGGGCATCTGAGATCAAGCCAGAGAGACCCACAAAGGTCTTGGAGTTGAGCTGCTGAACTTTGGGCAAGTTGAAAGCCAAAGTTTGGTGCTGGATACCAAACCGCTTGTCGCTGTGGGCAAATGGACCTTAGATCACTGCAATTCTGCGCACATTGACGGGGGGGGGGGTACCAAGCGATGGCAACGCAGTTCTTGCCAGTCATGGCAATGATGGCACCACCATTGTATGCAAGGATAGACTGTGACGGGCCACAAGGATGGAGGAAAATGAGATGACATAAATGGATGAAGCAAAACAGTCACGGCAAAAAAAAAGCATGTGAGAGATGAAGCGACAATCTACTGTCGGCAGCGCTTGCGTACCATGATGTAGGGAGGCGCCGATTCACTTCACAAAAGCCAACTTGATTGATTCAGTCCAGCACAAGCCCACAACACCAAGTCGTGCGTGTGTTGGCTCCAGCCAAACTCGACGTGTTGTGCTGTGTCGACAAAAGGCAAAAAAGGCGTCGACAAAACGCACAGCGAAGAGCGACTTGGCAGCGAAACACCACAGATCGACACAGAGAGCCTTCGCTCTCATCATTTTTGCCTTCACATCGCGCCTCTGTTTGAATTGAAAGATAAAGAAAGATGGCTACGCTCTCGATCACCGAGGAGGAGGCTTCCATGCCCAAGAATCCTGACCTCGAGCTGGCACAGAAGAAGTATTTGCTCACGCTGAACGACGAAATTGTGTCGCCTGAGGAGAAGCAGACGATCAAGGACCAGCTCATTGAAGCGATTAAGAAGGACAGTACGTTTGCACAGGCCTCTTGTTTGTCTGCACCACTGCGATCTCTGTGCAGCTGCATCCTTGTGTGCAGACACTGATCAGCTGTTGGACTGCAGATATGTTGCCTTTCTACCAGGCTCTTTGTGAGCAGTTCAAATGGAAGAGCGACACTACACTGATTGAAACGATGAAGGCTGAGATTGAGAAGAAGGTGAAGGAATTGAACGACACGATTGCCGATGCCGAGGAGAATCTTGGTGAGAGTGAAGTGCGCGAGGGCTTTCTTGCGAGGGCCGACTTTTACTGCAGAATCGGCGACAAGGAGAAGGCCATCCAGGCTTTCAGGGAGACCACAGAGAAGACTGTCGGTCTTGGCCAGAAGCTGGACATCTTGTTCACTCTCATTCGCATGGGCTTCTTCTGGAACGACGACGATCTCGTCACCAGAAACATCGAAAAGGCCAAGAGGTGCGCACCTTCTGCTGCAGTTGTTGCTGCTCGTGCTTCATGCTGCCCAACTCGGGTCGTGCAGCGCTTCACAACAAATCGTTTTCTTACCGCTATCGCTTATCGTTTTCTTATCGCTCATCTTCATGTTGTTCTACACGCGGCCGCTACCAGCATGATCGAGCAGGGCGGCGACTGGGACCGGAGGAACAGGCTCAAGGTTTACGAGGCCCTTTACAACGCGTCCATCCGTAGGTTCTCGGAGGCGGCCACGCTCTTCCTCGAGGGGCTCGCCACCTTCACCTCCTACGAGCTTTGCACATACAACCAGTTCATCAGCTACGCCATCCTCATGTCGGCCGTCTCCATCGACCGCGTCAACCTCAAGAAGAAGGTCATTGACGCGCCCGAGGTTCTGGCGGTCATCAACGACCCCGAGCTCAACAGGGTGGGCGATCTCATCAACTCCCTCTACAATAGCGAATACGCCACTTTCTTCCAGAGCTTGGGTACGTTCTACTTTCTTGTACGTCTGCTACTTTGAGGTCTCGTCCTGAGGTTCTTCTTCTTCTTCTTCTTCTTCTTTTCTTCCTGTTTTGTTCAGCTGAGGTGACCGATAAGCTCAAGCGGGACCGCTACTTGGCCGTGCATGTGCGATACTACTGCCGGGAGATGAGGATCAAGGCCTACGCGCAGCTGCTCGACTCCTACCGCAGCGTGCGCATCGACTCCATGGCCAAGGCCTTTGGTGTCACCGACGAGTTCCTCGACAGGTGCGCCGGCTCGCCAGTCTAGACTGTAGTCGCCTCGCCTCGCTGACGTTGTGTGGCGCCTTGACAGGGAGCTGTCGCGGTTCATCGCGTCGAACCGCCTGCACTGCAAGATCGACAAGGTGGACGGGATCGTCGAGACCACGCGCCCCGACTCCAAGAACGCACAGTACCAGGAGATGCTCAAGTGCGGTGACGCCCTTCTCAACCGCGTCTCCAAGCTCTCCAGGATCATCAACCTGTAAAGCCCTTCTTCTACTCCCCTTCCTCTACTTCATAAACAAGTCCTTCCAACAACAACTTCAAGAATTCTTTTCTTATTGAGGCCGCAACAAGAGGCAACTACTCGTTCCAGGGCTTGCTCGAGGCAGGCGCAGAGTCGGGGTGGTGCGGGCTTGCGCTGGCCTCCTCGAACATGGTCAAGAGGTCCACTTGAACACCGGCTTGGTGTTGCCAGTCGAGGATGGTGTCGGCGAGGCTGAAGTTCTTCACGTTCACATCGTCGTAGGCGTCGATCGCCCAGAGGCCCTCCGAGTAGATGGCGCCAATGATGACGGTCAGCTCCGCCTGCGCGTGGCCCAGCCTACAACTGTTGCCGTTGCGCTGCCGCACCGCCTCGCTAGCGTCCTTGGTTAGCAAACCATGTAGAGCACGAAAGATGGCCAAAGCGTGGTAGGGGTGGTCGAGTAGCGCCGCTGCGCGGTGCGCAAAGCGGTGGCTCACCTGCTGAAGCAGCGGCAGTGGATCAAAGTCGGGGTCGTCCAGGCCGGCCTCAGCAGCACGCAAGTCGGTCTCAATCTGTTCCAAGTCTTGCTGGACGTCGGGGAATTGCTCTGGCTGGCCGTCGAGAGCAGGGTAAGTGGGCTCCATGGCTGGGCAAACGGGTTGGCTTCTAGTGTGACGTTCTGTTTCTGCGGCGGGTGGTTGAGAAAAGGAAACCTGAGCTTGCCTCCCCTCAACGCCCGGTCGGCGTGGTCAGGTATTGGCTGGGACAAGGTCAGGAGCAGCTGGTGTTGGCTCTGTGCAGAGCCACTGCCCAGCGCCCGACCCTACCATTGGCCGCTTCTCCGGAATGTACTCCGAAATCTTAACAGGAATTTGGAGTTAATTTTTTATTCTAATGTTTTACATGGGGGAAACAGCTTTCTAGAAGACCGCGCCTTCCAGCCAAGTCAAGGACAGCGACGCTCAACCCTAAGACCAAGGTCTCGAAAAGATGGTGACTATGACTTGCCCAGCCTTCTCCATGTGCACTGTCTGGTCTGTGTGGAACTCTGCATCTGATCAGCCCGTTTTGGCCAGTTCTCCCGAACAAAACAACATATATCAGATTCCGATCCTGTGATTGGGATGCTGTCTGCACTTAATTGCTAGTGGCCCTCAATTATATTGGTAATTATATTACAATGACCAAAACGGGCTGATCAGATGCAGAGTTCCACGCAGACCAGACAGTGCACATGGCCACAGGAAGGACGAAGGAGAGGATGTTTGGCGCCTCCTACATGACGGTCAAGTCATGGAATGAGTGGGGCAACTGGGAGGAGACGGGCTCAATTACACTCACCTTTCGCAGCACCATCGATAACACCACCTGGACCGTGCGTTGCCGCAAGGCCTCCCGCAAGGTCCAGTTTGATCCACACAAGCACCTCCGCGTGGAGACCGAGAGCATAATCGACGTGGGCGCCATCACTCAGGTACAGGAGAGGAAAAGGACGCTCTGGCCCACTTGGCTCAGTTCCACATACCCTTCCCATGTTGCAGGCTCTTAACCGGAACGACCTCACCCTCCTGGAGTTTACTGAGGGATGGAATGACCGGAATGGACGAGGTTGCAATCCTTCCTACTACCTTGAAGGAGAGGGGGACCCGAGGGTGCCGATGTGCTTCGCATTCGGGTATCGTTTGTCTCCAGAACAACGGCGACGCGAATGGCTTCGGGTGTTCCTCTGGCTGATACCGACGCTCGGCATTTCTTTCTTCTTCCTTCTTCAAGAACCGTACCGAAACATGGACGCCGAGTTTGACGTGATTGAGTGCCCGGTGAAGGTCGACCTCTCCAACCTGGAACTGACGCAAATCCTCGCCCAAGTAGAACACACGCACTATGTCCGCCACTGAGGGACCACATAAAGTTGTTTTTTGAATGAGTCTTGTAGCGTTGATGGCCAGATTCTCTACATTTCTCAGGCCTCACCACGTAGTGGTGTGTTCGCAAAGCACCACACACGCGCGCGCTGGGAGCAACTGTTTTAGGGCTGAAGACAAGGCAAAGAGATCATTTATTGGTGGTTGGGCTTGTGGAGGTGGCGATCAACGGCGCGCCGCAAGACCTCGATGGCCTCACGCTTGTCTTGGGCCTTGAACACACCAGAGCCGGACACGATCACGTTGGCGCCGGCCTCGGCCGCGACGTCGATGGTCTTCTCGTTGAGGCCGCCGTCGACTTCGATGTTGAGCGTCGGGTATTGCTTCCGCAGCTCGCGCACCTGTTGTTGTTGTTGATGATGAGGAAGATGACGATGAAGAAGAAGAAGAAGAAGGAGGAGGAGGAGGAGGAAGAGGTTGTGTGCCTTGGGCATCATGTCGGCCATGAACTCCTGGCCACCGAACCCGGGCTCGACGGTCATAATGAGGACCATGTCGACGTCCTTGACAAAGGGCGAGATGGTCTCAAGCGGCGTGCCGGGCTTGAGCGCGACGCCCACCTTCATGCCGGTCGCCTTGACCTTTTGAATGAACCCGGCCGGGTCCTCTGATGATGACGATGACGACGACAGGGCTTGCATGAGCAAAAGAAGAAGAAGAAGAAGAAGATGAAGAAGGTGTCGTGTAGAAGGCGTACCAACGGTTTCAACGTGGAACGTGATGGAACTGGCGCCGGCCTTGTGGAAGTCGTTGAGCCACTTCTCTGGCTGGGACACCATCAAGTGGCAGTCGAGGAACCTGCACAGTGTGTGTAGAAGAGAGCGTCACGACACACGAACAGAGCAGCAACGTAGGGCTGAGAGCGCAATGGGCGTCCGCTGCTTCGTACATGTCCGTGTGCTTGCGGAGGGACTGGATTACAGGCGGGCCAATTGTCAGGTTCGGCACGAAGTGTCTAAACACGCAAGGGGGGCAGGTTGCGACCAAGAATGAGCTCAAGCACGAAAATCAGGGGAGGGGAAGCTTCGGGAGATTTGTGGGGTGACGTGCCCGTCCATCACATCCATGTGCAACCAGTCGGCGCCGGCGTTCTTCATCGCCTGGGCCTCCTCACCAAGCTTCGCAAAATCACCCGACAAGAGCGATGGTGCAATGATTGCCTTGATCGCTGCCATCTTGCGATGAGTTCAATAAATAGAAAATTTGATTTTTCTCTGTTTATCTTTTTTTTTATTTTCTCTTGCACAACCTTCTTTGCTGCTCTTCGTTCTTCATTACACCAAGAGTAGGACAGCCTTGATCACATTGTCGGCCCGCGCGTTGACGAGCTCCAGCGCATCGTGGAAACGCGCCAGGCCCTCTGGAAACCGATGTGTGACGATGGCGTCGGCCGCGATCTGCCCGCTCTCGACCAGCTGCACGGTCTCGGCCCACACGCCGGGGCTCCCCACCGTGCCCCGGATCGACAGGTCGCGCAACACGATCTGATCCATGTCCACGCTCGCCCGCTGCCCGCCAAACACGCCCTGGAGGTCGCGCGTGAAGTCACAAACGCGCAGCCTTGGTGGGCCTTGACGGGGCTGGTCGGGGTACACGAAAACGCACCAGAACGGTGACGCGGCCGCCGTCCTTGACCACGGCGAGAGCCGACTCAAAGGCCGACGGATGGCCAGCGGCTTCGATCACGACGTCTGCCAGCTGGTTACTGCACAGCTGCAGGACCGCTCGCTTGAGCTCTTCCTGTTGCTGTTGTGGGTTGAGGTCGGGAGGAGGAGAGCAGTCAAAGATGGCGTCAGCGCCGAGCTGGGCCGCCTTGGCCAGCCGGCCGGGCGTGTTGCCCACCACCATCACGGCTCGCGCGCCGTGAGCCTTGGCCGCCAGGAGCAGCAGGAGCCCGATGCTGCCGTCCCCGATGATCACCACAAAGTCGCCCTCGCGCACAGTCATTTTGACTGCACGTGTGCGCGTGCCGTGCGTGAGTGCGAGATGATCGTGGGGCGACACACGGACAGGACGTGACGTGTACCGGCTCGCACGGCGACGGTCAGCGGTTCGATGACGCACGCCGTGTCAAAGGGCACGTCGGGTCCCACCGTATGCAGCATGCGCACGGGGAAGGTCTGGGGCATAGTTTTCTCTTGAGAAGAGCAGAAGAAGGACCACAACAACAAGCATACGCACCAAGAACTCAGCAAAGGCGCCGTCCTTGTTCATGATGCCGGTCTCGCGTCTGTCCGGGCAGCGGTGGTAGTTGCCGCTTGTGCAGTCGCTGCAGCGCCAGCATGGGAGGCACGTCTCGCCCACCACGCGGTCTCCCACTTTGTGTCGTTGTTGTTCACCTTGTGTGGGCCCCAAGGCCACGATCTCGCCCGCCCACTCATGGCCTGCATACCTCCACGTCAGCGGTCCATTGCTACGGCCACGGTGGGTGGGCACGAACCTGGGATGACGGGGTATTTGGCCTTGCCTTGGTGTCGTGTAGTGAGGTAGTGGATGAGCGAGTAGCAGTTTTCTTGCGACTACTTCGTGGAGAAGGCGGTTGAGGAGGAGAAGGAGAGGGGAAGGTGGACCTTGGGTGTAGTAGCCCATGGTGCCATGACAGATTTCGAGGTCGGTCCCGCACAAACCCACTGCACGCACGCGTACGAGGGCCTCGCCAGGCCCCGGCACGGGGATGGGCACCTCTACAAGCTCCACCTTCCCTCCCGCCTCCACCCGGACCGCTTTCATCTGTTCTGCCGATTCAGCTTCGATGCAACACAAGTCGTTGTTTTATTTTATTTATTTTATTTTGTTTCGGTTTTTTATTTATTTTGTTTTCTTTTTGTCCTGCGGCTCTTCAAGGGTCCTGCGCCGAGTAGAAGCTGGGCCGGACCGACGCGATGGTGGCCTTGGGGTCGAAGAGGGCCTGGTAGGCCGAGCCCGGGCACGGTCGCTTCAGGTGCAGCTTCTTCTTGTGCGCCTTCAGCACGTCACGCAACGAGGAGTACCTGTTCGTGAAGGTGTTGTTGGAACGCGAGCGTCAGGTAGGTGCAACAGAGATGCCAAAGATGAAGCAAAAGAGGATCATATTGTTGTTGATGTTGAAGAAAGGGGCAGAGCGTACTCGTTGGGGCCGAGGCAGAAGCCGAGGCCGGCCTTGTGGGAGATGCGGAAGTGGGCGAGGGCGTCCTTCTTGTTCTTGCCCGTGATGGTGAAGGAGCCCGGCGTGGACGAGAAGCGCACCAGGTAGGTCCCGTGCTTGTGCTTGGCCAGCAGCTGCTCGGCCTCGGCCTCGGTCACATCACCGTGGAACCACTCCTCGCGTAACGTGTCCTGAGCAATCATCATCATCATTAAGAAGTTGATGAGCATGATGATGCTGTCAACGATGAAGAAGAAAAGAGGGCACCTGAATCTCGTCGAGGAACTGAGTGGGGCTGTCGAGCGGGCCAAAGCACTCGAGGGCGCGCGCAAACTGCTCGAGGCCCACCATATCCCGGTCCTTGGCCACCAACACTCGCACCAGCTCCAGTCGGTTGGCGTCCGCTCCCTGCGACAGCATAAAAAAAATCAATAAAAATCAATAAATTAATTTTTGATTTGAAAAACTTCAATAAATAAAAGGAAGAAGCTTCGTGCCTTGATGGCGAAGAAGTCGGTGAAGGCCTGCTGGAACTCGTTCCAGGTGACGGTCTCGCGGGTGAGGAAGTACTGCGCCCAGAGCGCGCAGGCCCGCTTGTCCCGCAGCGTCGCCTCGAGCGTCACCTGGTCAGCCCAATTCCCCGTTCCGTCAGCCACCACACATGAAGGAAATGAAGAAGAAGAAGAAGAAGGTGCCTTGTAGAAGACGTTGGAGGAGAGCATGTCGACAAAGGCCGGGCGCTTGGAGGGCACCGTGTCCCAGCACGAGCGGATGAGCTTGGCCAGGCGCACGGGGCACGAGGGCGGGATCTTGGGCCGCTCGTTCTTCTTCACCACGGCGTCGATGAGGGCCTGCAGCGACGAAAACTCGTCCTTGAAGGGCTCCTCGCCCGTCGCCAGCTCGTACAGCACCATTCCAAACGAATAAATATCTGCATTTACATCAAGCATGGGGTTTTTTAATTGAAAACAGCAAACAATAAATAAAAAATAATTTCAAATGTTATAAATTACCAGTCTTTTCGTCGTATTCGAGGCCGAGGAGCATCTCGGGGCTCATGTAGACCGGCGACCCGTGCAAGCCTCGATGCGTGCCAGAGGCGTTGATCTTGGCCAGACCAAAGTCAGCCACCTTCACCTCCCAATCGTCGTTTACTGTTTAACAAAGCCACAACGAGATGACAGCGATGAGTCGTTGTAAAAAAAACAACAAACGACGATCTTGGTACCAAGCAGGTTGGAGCACTTAAGGTCGAGGTGCAGGATGGGCGGCGAGGCGTTGTGGAGCCAGTTCATGCCCAGCGCGGCGTCCCGCGCAAACGACATCCGCTGTTTGAAGGAGAGCTTGAGGCTCTTGTCCCGCAGCAGGTCCGTCACCGAGCCCCTGAAGCGCAGAGCCCAGGTCAGAGGGGCCATAACCTTTTAATGCGGTAGATGGAGAGGAAGGCGTACTTGGACATGAGCTCCGTGATGATGGTGAGGTTGCCAGGGGTCGTGCAGGCGCCCATGAAGAGCACTACGTTGGGGTGTCGCAGGTTGCTGCACGCAGAGATACAAGACGTTAATAAGCAAAAGTTTTGGCAAAAGGAGAAGAAGGCGGCACACGCACCACATGATGTCCACCTCGTGCCCAAACGCGCGCAGAGCTTTCTCATCGAGAAACTTCGTGGTGAGTTTCTTGACGGCTACGTCCTTGGCGTAGAGCTTCGCTTTGTACACTTTTCCGTACGACCCAGCGCCAAGCAGTTCACCCAGCTTAATGTCCTTGGGGTCGATCTCGTAGTTGGTCACGAACACAGAGAGGTCAAGCGCCTTCTTGTTCTTTTCTTCTTCCTCCTTCTTTTGCTTGGCCTCTCGCTCGGCCTTCTCCTTGTCACTTTGACCCTTGGTTTCTCGCCTCTCCGTAGCGCGTGGCTTGGGGTCGGTTCTGTGCGATCCCACAGGTTGGCCCCGCCCACCTCCCTTGGCGTGGGTGGCGTCGTCTGAATCAGAAGAGTCGGAATCGCTCGAGACGTCGTCCGAAGAGTCGTCGCTGGAGTCGTCATCGGAGGAGTCGTCCGTCGTCCGTCTGCGCTCGCCTTCCGCATTACCGAGGAAGGGGACGGCCCCATCTCCAGACGAGTCGAGTGAGTCGTCCGACGAATCGAGCTTCAGATTGCGCACCCCCCTCTCCATCTTTTTGGCTGCACTTTGCCGGCACCAATATAAAATTAAGCTGTTTTTGCAATTCAGGCTTTTTTGTTCCTGAAAAGACAAATTAGTCAGTTTTTGCGCGGCTCACGCCGGCTGAGCCAGTCTTGGCCGGCATTCACCAGGTTTTGGCGGGCTGAAACGAGGCAGAACAGAAGGCGAAGGCGTGCGCGGCAGGAGGTTAGGTGAACGCCCGAGTGAGTGGTTTCTGGCCTTGCGTTGCTTCGCCACCATCAAGCAGAAATCGAAACCACTACAGAGCCTGGCCTCCATCTTGAGTGGCGTGAGTGACCAGTCACTAGTGAATCAGCAGCTTAGCACGCGAGGTTACCAGGTTCGATTTGCACACAAGCAACGAAATTGAAAGCAAGAGTGGAGGACAGAATGTCAGTCTCTCACCACCTGAGCGAGGTGGAAGTGGACGATGAAAAGAAGGGTGAGACTATGATAGAAGACGCAGACGAGGACCAACAGTCCTCCAGCTCGGACGACGAAATGAACGGCGATGACGATAAGGAGGAAGCTGATGATGACGAAGGCGTGTCTGCATCCCAGGGGAAAGAGGTCCAAGCCGACGCAACTGCTGATGACGAGGATGAGGAGAATTGGGAAGCCAAGGTGCCCGAGCCCGAGGCTGGTGGCCCCGAAGCAGAAAAGCGTCTCCTCAAAGCGCTCGACTGGGAGCGAAAGAAGGTGGCGAAGAATCAGACGTGGTATCTGATTTCGTGCAAGTGGCTCGAAGACTGGAAGACGTACGTGCGCTACGATGATGACGACGATGACGAGTCCGACCCAGATGACGACGAAGTAGAGCGAGTGCGCCCTGGGCCCATCACCAATTCAACTCTGCTCGAGCCGCAGAGCGACTACCTGCGCAGGGAGTGCGTTGAAGGGCGGCACTACGAGGCCGTGCCCGAAGAGGCTTGGAGCCTCTGGTGGAAGTGGTATGGGGGTGGCCCACCGCTGCCGCGAAAGACCATCTCGAGCGGCTGGTACAATCAACAGTACGTCGTTGAGGTGCGCCTGTTGCATCTCAAGTTCGTCAAGTCTTCGTCCCCCGACACCGAGGTGCCGGCCTCCTTCTCCAAGACGGCCACAATCGCCGACGTCAAGAAGAAGATGTGCAAGCGCATGAAGCTCGATCCTGTCAACGTTCGCGTCTGGGATTATCACGCGCGGTACCTGCTCCCCTTAAACTCCCACAATCTACTTTATTAAACAGAATAAAGAATTCATTTTTATTTATTTATTTATTTATTTATTATTCGAATTAGCGTAACGTTGTGGGAATTCTGGGAAGCTCACTACGCATGGTGGTGATCGAGCAGGAACCGCATCAAGCTGCTGACGGACGTGACCAACACGCTTGACGAGTCGCAGATCATCGACAACCAGCTGGTGCTGTTCGAGGAGAAGGACCCCACTACGGGCAAGTTCCCCGAGGACTCCCGTTCCACCTACGGCTCGACCTATGGCTCGTCCTATGGTTCTTCCTATGGCTCGACCTATGGCTCGTCCTCATATGGCTCGAGCTATGGCTCATCTTCGTACGGCTACGGTTCGTCCTCGTCGTATGGATACGGCTCGCGCTACACGGAGCCGAGCGACCCGGGCGTGTGCGGGCTGCAGAACCTGGGCAACACGTGCTTCATGGCCTCGGCGCTTCAGTGCTTGTCCAACACGGTGCCGCTGACCAACTTCTTCCTGCGAGGCGAATACAAACAAGACATCAACGAGGTCAACCCCCTGGGCACGAAGGGCGAGCTGGTCGAGGCCTACGCGGCGCTGCTGCGCGAGATCTGGTCCGGCGCGGCGCGGTCGACGGCCCCGCGCGCCTTCAAGTACAAGCTCGAGCGGTTCGCGCCCCAGTTCAGCGGCTACCAGCAGCACGACTCGCAGGAGCTGCTCGGCTTCCTGCTCGATGGCATCCACGAGGACCTCAACCGCATCAAGCAGAAGCCCTACGTCGAGACCAAGGAGGCCGACGGCCGGCCTGACACCGAGGTCGCCGAGGAGACCTGGCAGGGCCACCGCGCCCGCAATGACTCGGTCATCGTCGACAAGTTCCAGGGCCAGCTCAAGTCCACCCTCGTCTGCCCTGAATGCTCCAAAGTTTCCATCACCTTTGACCCCTTCATGTACACATACCACCTTTTTTTTTTTTTTTTTCTGTT
>NAVB01000339.1:0-25786 GCA_002179805.1 Acanthamoeba lenticulata | reverse complement strand
GGATGGCGTCTCTGCAGACTGCTTGTGCAAGGTGTGGGACCGGCGTGCCCTCCAGGGTGGCAAACCCGTGGGTGTGCTGGTTGGCCACCTGGAGGGCATCACGCACGTTTCGTCCAAGCGGGACGGGCGATACTTGATCACCAACTCCAAGGATCAGTCGATCAAAGTGCGATGCCCCCCCCCCTTCTTCTCCTCTCTTCCTCCAGTCAGTGGCCAGTTCACACAACACACACGGGCACTGGAGGTTGACCTTGCTCTTCTATTTGCCCTCTCTCTTCCTCAATTCTCCCACATGCTGCCGCTTGGCGGCGGTGGCAATATGGGCACGCGCGCGTGCAGCTGTGGGATCTACGGTGCATGCGACCGGAGGCCCGAGGCCTGGAGCGGAACTCCACGTTCGACTACCGCTACCGGGAGCAGTACTTCTCGTCGACCCAGCGCAAGATCCTCAGTGGTAAGCTGGTCCATGCGCACGACTGCTCGCTCAGCACTTACCGGGGTCACAAGGTGCCTTACCGCCTAGAAACGCTCTTTCTCTCTTTCTCTCTCTCCGGCTCGCCGGCTCCGGCCCCCGGTGTGTCTGGTCTGTCTGTTGTGGTGCCTGATTTGCGCGGGAGAGTCGCAGGTGTTCCAAACTCTGGTGCGCTGCTACTTCTCTCCACCAAGCACTGGGCAACGGTTCATCATCTCCGGCTCTCAAGATGGCTCAGCCGTCATCTATGATCTCCTTTCGACTGAGATCGTGGCTCGTCTGCACGCTCACGTACGCTCAGCTTTTTTTATTTGTTTTTTATTTGTTTTTTTTTGTTTTGTTTTGTGTTATTTTTATTTGTTCTTGGCCAACTCACGTTCTATCTAATTGCGTTGCCTGTTCACACCCATCGCCAGGACCGTGTGGTGCGTGATGTGGCGTGGCATCCGCACCAGCCTCGTATCATCACCACATCTTGGGACGGGGCCCTCCGCGAATGGACTGCAGAGTATGGCACTCCAAACGCCGCACCCCTCGTGGAGGAGCTCGTTGATGGTGAAGAGGAGGGTGATGTAGAAGAGGAGTTTTCCTTGTAAAAGTCAGGGAAGCCAACGACGGTCCGCTGTACAGACAAAAACCAAAAAACCAAAAATACAAAAATCAAAATACAAAAAATACCTACATTGGCCGCAACCGTAAGTAATTTCGTCGGAGGAGGTGTCCGAAAACTCCTCGCTGCAAGCATCTCTCTCCATCGAGCTGCACCTCCGTTGCGCGCCATGCCTTCGCCTACCTCTTCCCTTTGGTTGGTCGCGCT
Source organism: Acanthamoeba lenticulata (assembly GCA_002179805.1). NCBI lineage: Eukaryota > Discosea > Longamoebia > Acanthamoebidae > Acanthamoeba > Acanthamoeba lenticulata. The sequence continues at coordinate 24,497 of NAVB01000339.1, read as the reverse complement.
CTTGGCCCTATGCTGCTCTTGTGCCTTCGGTAAGTTGATGTTCTTTAAGGTTAATCATCATATGATGATAAATTGTTGGTTGTCTCACGTGTTGTGAAGGTGTGTCAGCACAGGGGACTGTTTTGTCTGTGTTGCGCAATGACACGAGATTTCACGACTTTGTAGCCTCCATTGACAATTCTGCAATTCGTACACACCCAAGATCTTGTCCACAACGCAGCCGTGTAGAAGTTTTTTTGTTTTTTTTTAATTTTTTTTTGAACGCCCTCTTTCACTAGTGACTGCCCGCCTCAACAACGCTACTATTACGAGCACTGTGTTTGCCCCTACGAATCAGAATGCCGCTATCAACATGACTGAGGCCCAGCTCGCCTATCATGTTGTTGAGGGTTCGGTGCGTAGTTGATTATCATATTTCTGGCCTCATGCTGCTCCGCTCACGCGTGCTTCTCTTTTCATTTTTCCCATTATTTCTAACTTTTTTTTTGTTGTGTCTGAAGCATCCCGCGGACAGCCTTACCAATGGGCTGCTCGTGGCCAGTCTTCTGCAACTGCCCACCTTGAACAACGGCATGCAGCAGCTCAAGGTCTCAGTCGTGAATGAAACCGGTGGGTGCCCACGATTTCTTTTCTTTTCTTTTCTTGCGCTTCTCCGCTGCTGCCTATACTTACAAATTTGGGGTTGCTTTCCAGTGTACATCAATGGCGTGCGAGTCGAGCAGGCCAACATTCGTGCGGATAACGGTTTGATTCATGTGCTCCCGTCGGTCTTGCCCTTGCCCGGCCCGCTCAATCAAACTCTCAAGGGTTTCACTACCTTCAACTCCCTCTGCGCGACTGCCAATATCGTCCTCCCGTATGCCTTCTCCCGACACGCGCGCTTCTCGCTCCTCCCTCCGTCGTCTCACTCGCAGATTGGGGTGCGGCGGGGGGAGAAAACTTCAGGGCCGGCATCACGGTGTTCGTACCTGATTTCGCAAGTCTTCAAGCAACCAATCCGGCCCTGTTCGGCTACCTGACCTCGGGGGTCAACGGCTCTCACGATGACCTCGCGTACCAAAATTTCCCGCCACCATCCCTCCCTCCCTCTCTCTCTCTCCTCCCACGCCAACACGCTCACGAGCGTCAACCGGCGGCAGAATGGTGCTCAAGTACCACGTGCTCGGGTCTCTGGTTCTCTACGCGCAGAACATTCCCGAAGGCACGACCTCAGAGCCTACCTTGGCCGGTGACTCGCTCACTATTACTAAGTCATCGGTGCGGAGCTCCTGTTCTTCTTCTTCTTCTTCTACTGCCCTCCGCGTGCTGGTGGTCTGGGGGCTGGAAGTCCCGTGGAGGGGGAGGGGGGAGGGTGTACTTACTACCATCCGCGACCCGCTCGCGTCGAGCTTGCTTCATCATCTCACCAGCTCCACTGTTTTTTCTCTTTGGTTTTCCGCGCCCGTGCTGCTCTCGGTCGTGGGGGTCACACAGCCGGTTAACGGATCTGCCGAGGTGACGCTTAGCAGCAGCTCGACTTCAGCTCGCGTCGAGACGGTGGATACGCTGGCTTCCGACGGCGTGCTGCACACCATCAGCACGGTACTTGTCGTTTGGGACCCTTTTTTAGTTAAAAATAAGAATTCTTGTGCTGACTGCTCGTTTCGGCTTCTTAGGTTCTGGTGCCCAATGCGTTTGTGTTCACGCTGCGAAAGATCCTGGTCGGACTCAACGATACAACCTTGTTGAGCCTTCTCGCGCAGGCAAACCTTACTCACTGCTTGAATGGTCCGTGTTAATTTTCGCCCACTCCACCAACTAACGCGTTTTTTTTTTCTCCATCTAACTTATCTTCGTTTACACACAAATATCGTGGTCGTGGCGCAGAAAACTGCAACTACACAATCTTTGCGCCTTCCGAGGAGGCCTGGCGAAAGGCTGACCACAGCGACTACCGGACTGCTGAACAGCTCACCACGGTGTTGCAGTCGCACATTTTCCCGCACCAACTCCCTTCGCTCCCCCAGGTTTGTCTGTCTCCTCCTCCGGCTCTTCGTATAACTTGGCCTCGTCAGTTGACAGGAAGTGTGGCTGTGCTAGAACGTGAGCTTGGTCATGCTCAACAACAAAACCGTTCACATTGTGAATGGTACTCTCACTCTTGATGGCTACGCTCGTCTGGGCGCAGCCCATGTGATCGGCAATGTAGCGGTGGGTGCCAACGGCTACGTTTATGCAATCGACCAAGTCCTTGGGGTGGCCCTGGCCTCTGATGGTTCGTTCCCAGAGCCCAAGGCCTTTTTTTATGTTTCGTGAAAAACCTGTTCTGTGCTGATTAAGGTGCACCTTTCCCAGATTCACTGAGCAAGGCAGTCATCGGCTGGATCATTGTTGGTGCTATGGGAGGGATCCTTTTGCTGGCTGCCATTATTGTGGCTGTTGTGTGGTATGTCAAGCGCAAGCGCAATGACTACGAGGTCATCAATGGGTCGGTGTAACTGAAAAGCAAAAAGACTTGTGTGCTTATTTTTTGCACACCATCCAAAAGTTTCGCAAAATTCGTGTTGTGAGGATTGGCAGGGGTAGCCAATTCCAACAACAAAGTCATGGAAAAAGTGTGGTCAATGGCACCATGATTGACTTGAATAACTTAGCTGTACTAGCAAGGGGAGGCTTCCAAAAGGCAAATTAAAAGCTTTGACAATCAAACAAAATAGGAGCAATTGTGTGGGGTGTTCAAGGTGCTGCAGCTGTCATGGTTTGGCTGGTATGCTGAGCAAAGCACTCAGAGAAAGAGATGGCACTAGGGGTGTTGAGGCGACGCACTGGTGTAGTAAATCCATTGATGTGGCAGGCAATAGAAAGTAAGGGAAAAAGCCACCCAGAGTGGACAAACCTAGCATTGTTCTGGTGGGGCTTTTTTCGCGTTGGCCATCTGCTGTTTTTACTACATGTTGGAGATAAGAAGTTGTTTTACTTCCGGCTGTGGCGGCTTGAGCAACCAACAGCACTACTGCGGACATGGGTCGGAAAACGCAATAATTGCAATAATCGCAATAATCACGTTTGGCCCTGCGTTATAAACGCGTTCATCTCGCAAGAAGATTGCAATTTTTTCGCAAGAAAATTGCGATTATGGCGTTTATCGCTTTTTTTCGCAGAAAAATTGCGATTATAGCGTTTATTGCGATTTTTTCACAGAAAAATTGCGTTTATTGCGTTCAACTTGCGTTCAACTTGCGTTTATTGTGTTCGACTTGCATTTGGCTTGCGTCCCGGTTCATGAAGGGAAGGAAGGTACTTGATGCCATGAGCTGTAAGCAGCGCCATAAGGTGTGGCCATATGGCTTGGCCGGCATGAATAGAGGCATTGTCCACAATCAATAGGTCGCCAGCAACAAGGCGCCCTGCAGTGACAGCATCAACAATAAACTGGAGATAATCCCACTCAGTGTTGCTCTCCTCACGAAATGTGATATAAAATGGATTGTCAGGGGCGGCCAAATTCAACAACAAAGTCATGGAAAAAGTGTGGTCCATGATTGACAAGGCTCACACGTTGGCCAATGGGTCCCACAGCTTGATTTCGGCGCAAATGGCGTTGAGAAAAATGAGCTTCATCCAAAAACTTCAACTTTATCCATGGCACACCTGTAATGGCATAAATCCAAGTAAAATAATAAGTCATATTTTCGTGAGTAAACTTGAGGGATTGGATATGAGAAGGCTGTTTCCAACTCCATAACCAGGAGCGAAAAATGCGCCCAACAAAGCTGTGGTTCACATCAAGGCCTTGATTATTAAGCTCATTAACATGTTGAGCAATATTAAATGAAGGATTTTTGCTCACACTCAACCAGAACAATTCTTGAACACATTGGTAGCCCAATTCAGAACCAAATAGATTGAGATTATATTAACAAATCGATTTCCCTGAACCCTTGTGAGTTGGTGTTTGGCTTTGTCAAGAATAGGATGCGCCGGTCGGGGTTTGTTGGGAATGGTTTTGCAGAATGGCCACAAAGGCGCCCAGGACATGGGTCCGACTTGCAATAATCGCATTAATCGCAATAAACGCAAGCCAAACGCAAGTGGAACGCAAGCTCAACGCAACTATTGCAATAATCGCAATAATCGCGATAATCGCAACAAACGCAAGTCGAACGCAATAAACGCAAGTTGAACGCAATAAACGCAATAAACGCAATTTTCTGTGAAAAAATCGCAATAAACGCAATAACGCAATTTTTCTGCGATAAAAACGCGATAAAAGCAATAATCGCAATTTTCTTGCAAAAAATTGCAATCTTCTTGTGAGATAAACTTGTTTACAACGCTGGGCCAAACGATTATCGCGATTATTGCAATTATTGCAATTATTGCGTTTTCTGAAAACGCAAAGCAATAAATCTCATTGCTAAGCGGCTCCATAAAAACTCTTTGTGTTTTTTTTTGGCGGCAGCTGTTGAGTTCTTCTGGATCTGAGCACTTGGTAGGGCATTGTGAAGAGTAAAAGCGCCACTGTAGTGGTCAAATGCAACCAAAAATTTTGGAAAGTGGCACTTTCCATAAATAAAACCAAATATATAAATTTGTTTTGCCTTTCTAGTTTTATGGAAAAAAGTATAAGCAAGGTCATTTGTTACTGGCCATGAAGACAACAATTACTGCTCCTCCTGATATTTTGTTCCCTGCTTCCGCCCAACTACTTTGCCTTCTTTCAAAACTTTGGATGAGTTTGCTGACTTGATGTGGCGCCATGTTACCATTTGATTTCCCAAGCACAACTTTGAGTTGGCTGAAGGGGATGGTGTAAAGAAGCCTTTACTTTGGTTGTGGCCTTTGGAGAGCTACCAGAGGTGCCAACGGTGTTGCTTGTGGAAATGGGAGCAGAGAAATGATGGCCGCCCCCACAAGTGTATCAACATCGTCCCCACACCACATATCATTGGTCCAATATTAACCAAACAATAAAAACGAACCTTTTGTTGAGCTTCCAATTGTGTTTGGAGGCGAACCAGCAGGATAAGCTTGATGTCCAGCTTCCAATGTAATTTCCATGGCTTGTTCATGAGACACAACTGGAAAATTAGTATCTGCTTGTATATTGATCTGTGCAGTTGTTAGTACTAGTTACACAAACAAACCAACAAACAAGCAAACAAACAAACCTGAGGAGGCGCCAGTTCTTTGGCAATTTGAGGCTCTTGAAGTCAAACGTCGCAACCAGCTGCCCCAAGATGAAATGGCAGTGGAAGATGTTTTGGAAGACTTGGGCCTATCTTCTTCCATTCTCTCCCCACCACTTCCACCAAGTGGTGATGTGCTGGCACCGCCTACCAAGAGAACCTGCATACGACTCACGCGCCGGCGCGTAGGTGTGTTCCCTCAATAAAACATCATTACGCCAAGTTGCACACCATGTCTGCGTTCAGCCCGGGAAAAACGCGGAAAGTGGGCAAACCAAGGGGGGAGCGAAATTTTTTTAAAAAATGGGACGACTTGAATAAACCAAGCTGTATCTGGGTGGAGGAAGCCAAGTTTCTGACACTGCAACAGCATTCCCAACAAACTTCAACGGGGGCATCCTTGACAAAGCCAAAAACCAAGTCACATGGGTTCAGTGGCCATATGGCTTGGCTGGCATGAATACAAGCATTGTCCACAATCAAAAGGTCGCCAGCAACAAGGCGTCCTGCATGAAGCTGTGCAGAAGACGAAATCTGTTGACATTTGTGGCCAACTCATCCACGCGTGCCACTTGAGCATTCAGCCTGTGGCTGCTCTGTAGCTGTCCATGTTAGCTTGATGGTCTCTACCTGGGTATCTTCGAAGATGTGTGGGGCAGTGGTGAGTAGGTGGGCCTCGTTTTCCAGTCCTCCTGGTGGTGCATGCACCATCTGCAGTGTCTGCCATCGTACCTGTCTACCAGGTGCGGGGGAGGGAAGGGGGTATGTGTGGAACCACACCTAACATGAGCAAAATGGTATTTGGTAGCCAGAATAAGCTTTTTTGGCCCAATAAACATGGTTTTGACTCTATTGCTCACGTGTTAAAAAAGACAAAGAACGTGTGATTACACTATGTACAAGCATAAAAACCTACCACACAAGAAATTGTGTTGCTCGCTCTAAAAACTGCTCCAAAAGAAGGCCTAAGCGGTAAGGAAAGGCCATCTTGTCCCCAACAAGCCCAGCCACAACAATTTGGCTTGGCACAGAACAGGCACTCTTTGTCTGATTGTCCAGTGATCCAACCACCTGCCAATACCACTCAATGAGCAAAAACATGCGCACAAAAGAGAAGGTGACGTACTTGTAGCCAAGGAACAGAGACACCAGGAGCAGGGCAGTAGTCACCTTCCTGGTCCTTGGCGTAATGAGGAGCACACGGAATGGTGGCGAAAAAGCGGCTCTGCAAAAGCCGCTGGGGTGATATTTTAGACGGCTGGCAAAGCAACAAGCATCCACGGTAGCAGATCAGGAAAAGTACCATAGTGCGGTCGCTCTCCGGAGCAGACAAGCAAGACGGCATGACCACCCAATCATACTTCTGGAAACGTAACGCACCAATTACGAAAGAAATTGAACAGAAGAGCGACTTCTACTACGTACGGCAAGGCGCGAAAGTAACAAGACCGTTGAACGGCCTACCAATGGGCGAAGAAAAGATGGAGTCCAGCCGCAAAGAGTTTGAAAGAAGGTCGTCCAGCAGTTGTCAAAGCTGCGTGCATCGGCGGCAACTTGGACAACCGCCCAACACTTGTCTTTGTGTCGACGAGCGAATGTGGCTGCTGTGGCATGCGCTCCGGGCAGCGACATCACCTGAGGTACTCCCCACCGGACCCGGCGGACGACGGACACAGGTCGTTAAAAGAAAGCCGAAAATCACACAATACCACCACGACGCGAAGAAGCGACTGTACTGCGACTTTACTCACGTCGAGTTCGTCGAGAAGTTGCGCGTAGAGGTCCGCCTCTTGCTCTGGGCTGGGAGCAAAGCCAGGACGGTCGACAACGACGAAGGTATAGGGAGGCAACGTTACACTCTCACCTTCGTTTGTGGTAGCGCTAGGGCCCTCCTGAATGCGTTTGCGTACAGCCGGGAAGAGCTCACTTGCGAACAGCTGTGCCTGCTCTGCGCCCCCAGGCTGCCCTGCAAGGGAGTAGGTGCCCAAACTGCCTTTCAGGCGCGGCGCTGTGGAGAGCAGTCTCGCAACATTTGTGGGGCCAACGTTGCGGGAAGGGTACCGTGTAGAAGGAGCACAGGAGGCCCGTGACCTAAACGAAGCGCAAAGCTAACGCTCGCACCGTTACCGAACCACACATCTCGCCTTTCCCATCCAGCCTCTTCGCCCCTGGGCTGGCTCGGTCCTCCGCCTGTCCAGCCAAAGAAGGAGGGGCCTCTGCCTGCACCACTCGGGATAAGGTGGGCGGCAAACAAAACAACCATAGCAAGGGCAACCCCGGCGCCGCCCACGCGCACGGCTTCGTGCATCACTTTGGGACCCCCGAAACACTTGGTGTCACAAAATTGTTTTTTCCGCCCAGTTTTTCCCCTTTTTTTTCTTCTTCTTGGTCAAATGACACTTCCTCAGACAGGGCGGTGGAGGGGAAGGGCGCGTGGTCGCTTCTTTGTGGCGAAGGGATCGTGGTCTCTGCGGCTCGCACGCCGCAAGCGAATGGCTAGCATGTCCTTCTTGTCCAACTGATGGAATGACACCAAATGTTAGCAACAACGCCCGTGAGTAACCGAGGCAAGACCAGCTGTAAGTTGTACCTTGCTCGGCACGGGGAGATCGGTCAGACGACGCACTTCGTCACGCAGCTCAGGGTGACCCTGTTGGACGCGAACGGCACCACACACCCCGGTGCATGGGAACACCGAAAAAGGGCACGTAAGCATCCGCATGAGGACAGAATAAGGAAAGATAGAGCGCAGAAACCCCTGCGCGACAGACGGGCGTAGGCGACCAGTACCAAAGTGCGCTGGAGGAGCAAGGTGGCAACTTGGTGGTTGGGTACGAATCCTTTGCCTGTTTGTGCAGGCAGCGCTCAATGAGTGAGCGACACCTCCTGCTCCCCCCTATTTGAATGGCATTTATCGCCAAACGGACGTAATATGGGGGACATGAGGAGGGAAGGAGAGGAGAGGGGGGGGGTTACCGCGCATTTCACGGAGGATCTTCATCGCGGAATTGAGGTAGCCGGAGCGAGCCAGACAACGCACCATGTACTCGTATGTGCGCATGTTGGGCTCCACTCCTGTAAACGTGCGTTGTTGACGCGGAGCAAAACAGAGTAACGACATTGGTGGGGTGGTCTGGGGAAAGAGAGAGCAGCAGCAACAACAGGCCCCGCCAAGGCCTTGGGGCGGGAAGGGAGGGAGGGAGGGAGGGAGAAGGGGAGGGGCTGCTCTGAGAACAAGCCAAGGAGGTTCGCGGAACGGACCCGAATCACGCATGAGCTGCCACGTGCGCAGGGCCTTCTCGGGGCGGCGTGTGTCAGCATAGAGCTGGATGAGACACGTGTAGCTCACCACATCGGGTGCGAAACGCTCGGAGAACACCCACAGAGCTCTCCCCCGCTCTGCCGACACCCCCCCCCCCATACGCAAGCGCTCAATCTCACACCAGAGGCAGGCAGGCAGGCAGGCAGGCAGGCAGGCAGGCAGGCAGGCAGGCAGGCAGGCAGGCAGGCAGGCAGGCAGACTCCTCCGGAACGCGAACAGTGGAGGGCAACATTTTCCATCTCGCCCAATCCCCCTCCCCGCCCCCAAAATCCCCTCAGGGCCCCAAACTGTACCTGAGGAACTGGAGGAGGAGGAGGAGGAGGAAGGCGTGGACGCGTCCGCGGTCATAAGGACAGGTTCGTCGTCAGGCAAGGCGCTCGCCGTGGCTGTCGCCCCTGTCTCGTCGGCTGCCGTAGGGTTCAGCGAGCGGGGGAGAAGGAAGGCCTCCTCAAAGAAGGTCTCAGCCTGGCGGATACGATGCGCATGCGTGTGGAGGGATAACAACGTGTTGGCGGTGTAGAGGTCGGGCTGCTGTCCGACCTGCTTCATCTTCATACGTAAACGGGTCGTATGGCCACCCACATACATACACACACACAGCACAACCCCAAACACCGGTGAGACAAAAACAACAACAACAACGGCCATTGAGATTGAATGGAGAAAAACTGAGTGATGGCAGTGGTGGGTGGTGGATGGTGACGGTGATCCCGGGGACGATGACGGTGGTGGTATGAATGAAGCAAAGGAGCTCCTCGGGGGGCGAGGGGGGGGGAAGTACCGTCTGAATGATACGAGAAGCTGTCTTGAGTGACTGAGCGCGCGTGAGCGGGTCGGCCTGGGGCTGAGTGGACGCGTAGGCCGATAATAATGTGTTCCAATGACGCGAGGCCTCAGGTTTGACTGCCGCAGTGAGGAGGAGGAGGAGGAGGAGGAGCAAAGGGTCGGATTGATATAAATAAGTAAGACGTCAAAAGAGCGGCCCCCATCCCCCCCCCCACAATGTTTGTGTGGTGTGTTTTGTTATTTGGAGAAGTTGAAAAAAAAGGGGGAGGAGAGAAAGGAAGCTAAAATCAGGAGGAAGGGGGCTCACGTGCCCGCGAGCATGCCACTGTCGTTCATGTTCTCAAAAATAGTTTGGGCCATCTTCACGTCGCCGTTCTTAGCGCTAGCGTGCAGAAGCGTGGAGTAGGTGACCTGTGAGGGACATCACATCCGGCCGGAGGGCAAGGGAGAGGGAGAGGGGAGTGTCATGGGTCGGCCGACCAACACATCATCCAAGGAGGCGGTGGTGGGTGAAGGCGCGTGCCTCGTCTGGCCGAAAGCCTGCCGCTTTCATGCGTTCCAGATTCAAGAACGCCTCCGCATAGTAGTCTGCCCGGACGGCCAGCACCATCGACGCAGAAGCACGCGAAAGCGGAGAAGTGAGCTCATAGTCACTAATTCAACTTATTTTACTTTAATTTTTATATATATTTAAAAAATCCTGTTGGCGAAGCCGTCCTGGGCCACTCATGGCGTTGCCTTTTGAATAGAAAGATAAAGATAAAGATAAAGATAAATAAAAACTACAAGAGGGAAAAAATGAACAAAAAAAAAGCAAGACGGACCGCGTCGCTGAGCGCAAGCGTCAATTTGAGCGTTGTAAGTGACCTCGGTGGGCTTGAGCTGCAGCAGCTCCATCTCCTCCATCAGATTACGTGCTCGCTCGACTTGCGCCTTCTGCTCGAGGGCGCGCAGGAAGCGCGATACAAGTAGTGAATAAGAGAGAGACAGAGACAGAGACAGAGAGGGCGCATGCGCGAGCCTCTTACCTGTGCACAGGCTGTGATCATCAGTGTGAAGGTCACTTCATCCGGTTCGATGCCCTCGCGTTGGCGCATGTGGTCAAACGTGTTCCAGGCCCGATCCACATCGTGAGCCAGGAGACACCCGTGGATGAGGCACGTGTACAGGACCTACCCCGTTCGCCATCATCCCCCCAACCCCCCAAACCCCCAACCCACCCAAGAGGGAGAGGGGAGGAGAAGGGAGGGAGGAAGGGAGAGAGTGGCGTAAAATTTAGAGAAAGGAACCTGAAACCACCGGTTGTCTTGGTTTTGGAAGAAAAAAAAACCTGTGACAAAAAGAAGAAAAAAGCAACGCGCGGGAAGGAGAGGTGGAGGGAAGGCGGCTGGCGAGCGCACCACGTTGGGCCGAAGGGAGACGTCTTTGAGCCTCTCCAGCACGCCGAAAGCCTGATCGAGCTGCATGGCTCGCGTATAGGCTTGAGTCAATGCCGTGTAGCTCCAGATGTTGGGCTCCAGGCCGTCTGCGCGTGGGAACCCGAGTCAGGGCTGGCGGCACAAGGGAAGCAGAAGGAGAAATGCTGCCAAGAAAAGAGATATTTGTGTGTGTGTATGTGCGAGTGGATGCGCCAAACCCTGCTTCATGAGGGCCAAGTAGTGCTCTGCCCGCTCCGGCTGCTTGTTCTTGGCACAGGCGACCAGCATAGACGTGTAGAGCTCGAGATTGGGGGCAATGCCGTACGCCTGCCCTCGCGTGACACACACACACACACAACACACATAGACACATTCCCCCCCCCCCAAAACATACGCCAGTAAGAAGCGTGTTCTGATGCTACTGCTCTGCGAGAGAAGCCGCGTGGCTGCTGCTGCTGCTTTCACCTCTTCTTTCGTGAAGAGAGGGCGATATTTGGGGGGGGGAAGGGGAAGGGGACGTGGGAGGCGGTCAAGAATAAATTTACGCGCATATGTTCGAAGGTGGCCTCAATGTCTGGGAGAGGCTTTCGTTCGGCCTGTGCCCGGATGAGGAGGTTGTAATTCTTTGCTGTCCTCACGTGCTGCCGGAAAAACCTGTCCTCGTCGACCTCAGCCAGCTTGAGCTCTTCCCTGCGCGAGATCTATGCTCCCCCCCCCCGCGCGTCTCGCCGCCGGTTGGCATACCGAAAGGAACAGAGAGAGAGAGAGAGAGAGAGAGCTCGACGACCAGTCGCGAGGCCTGGTCAGGGAGGGGAGAGGAGAGGAGTGCAGGTGGAGGAGGAAGAGGAGGAGGCGAAGAAGAAGGCGGAGGCGAGGGAGGAGGCGAAGCCGTGCCATGGGAGACTCAGACGGCAGCATTAGGACGTCGAAAAACCGGTCGAGGTCCGCCACGGCTTGCCCCGTGATTTCTGCAGGAGCTTGGAACTGCGCCTTCAGCTGTCCGCTTCGTGAACGCGACGCCCCGGCCCCGTCACCGCCAGAGGTGGCATCTGCACCGCGCAGTTCACGAGCTACCCAGCCAGCCGGCCAAGCCCAGGCAGATTCCATGCACACGCACAACAGCGTGAGGACTCACTTCGTGGAGGCAAGGAGGGCGTGTGCGGCAAGCGGACGAACCTGCCAGGGGCGCGATATGGCGACCAGGCTCACTGCGTGCCCTACCGCCGCCACCGCCACCGCCAGCAGCACGTCCCACACTTCGGCCCGACAAGAACGAGAGGCAGCCCTTGCCCATTATAGATACCCGCCCTGCGTGCCGCCCGAAAAAACAGGCCATATAACAGCCCGAGGAAGAAGAAGAAGAAGGAGAGGTGAGAAGTGTCCGCACCACCAGCACGACGAGTCGGGCCGTACGCGCACCCGTGTTGCCAAAAAGCGTGTGTCCAAGGCTCCTCCTGACGGGCGGCACACCTCCGAGGACGAGGAGAGGGGCCGGTCGGCTCCCTGCCCCTCCGGCGCCACTTGAGGGGACGAAAAGACGGAGCGTAGGAGAAGGAGGTAAAATCGCGCAAGTGAACGTGCTGCACCATGTTGCGGCAGATCTGCCTGAAGCGCCAAGGAGGCGCTGCTGGCCTCGAGACCACATCTTGCTTGCTTGGACAAACGGAAAAAGACAGGAGAGCTTTTTTGTTTGTTTTTCTCCTTTTTTCTTTTTTTCTAGTTTTCACTTCTTCGCCAACAACAAGCCCCCCTTTTGGCTTGGCCAAGCTGTACACGCACAAGAGGGGAGAGGACAGGAGGGGTTGGTGTTGGGAGGCAAAAACCACAGCGCTTTGTGTTTTGCTGCGGCAGCAGCCGCGGTGTGCCCTTGATGAGCCACGGCCGCGGTGTGGGTTGGGTTTGGTTTTTGTGGCGTAGTCCACTGAGTCTCGTCCGTCTCGGCAGCCTCGTTCACTCGGTGGTGGCCCGCAGGTCGTGTGGTGCGAGATAACCCTTCTCCTCCTCCTCCTCCCTCTTTACGAGGTTGAAGGTCATCATGGCCGAACCCGGTGGAGGAGCCGGGCGAGGAGGGCAGTGGGGGTGATTGGAGGAGGGGAGAGGGAGCGGAGAAGAGGAGGAGGGGAGGAGGAGGATGAGAGATTGATATAAGAGGAGTAGCTGGTTGGCGGGTGAGGAAGTTTTTACTGAAGGAGGCAGCAGCCAGACGCAGGTGCGGCAGCTGATTCGAGACCGAGAGCTTTCTTGTGTGCGACGACCTTGCGCACGAGTTCGCTGAACACCTCGTCGACGTTCTCCTTTGTTTTGGCGCTGGTCTCAAAGAACGGGCACCCGAGCTTCTTGGCTAGATCTTGGCCTTCTTCCGTCGAGACTTGTCGCTGGTCTTCAAGATCTCGCTTGCTGCCCACCAAGATCATGGGCACCTCCTCCTTGCCCTTTACCGATACAATGTGGTCGTAGAATCGGGTGACCGACCGGAATGTGTCTTTCATCGTGATGGCGTACACGACCAAGAACCCTTCTCCCAGCCCGTAGTAGTTGTCCCTCATCTACATAGGTCCACACACGTGTCTCTCCAGTGTTAGCCACGCAACACAAAGACCCCCCCCCAATAAGCAGCAACTGTGCAGAAATTATTCTGCACAGCACAACACACACACACAAACGGTCTTGTGCGGCCACACGAGAGTTGATAACGACTACATACATATTCCTCCTGGCCAGCTGTGTCCAAAATGTCAATCTGCACCTTTTGCCCATCCACCTCGAATATTTTCCTGCACAAACCACCACCACCAAGGCGTGTGAGTGGGTGTTCGGTTCGCTCCCCAGCAGAGAGCCCTTGCCACTTGGAGGACAGGCGCAGTAGTAGTACTGGTAAATCGCCCCACAAACCACATGAAGAGAGAGAGAGTTAATTATTATTGCAGCAGCAGAATGAGTGTTAACGAATTAGACACTCCAGTCACGGAGGGAGGGCGCGGCGGGGTACCCGATAGGAATCGGCTGTAGTTGGGTCGTACTCGTTGACAAAAGAATTGTACATAAACATTTGGGTCAGGGCACTCTTGCCCGCCCCACCACCCCCCACAACAATCACCTTGTGGCCAAGTATCTTGGTGCCTTTGGCCGCCATCTATCGCCCGAGCCACGCGGAACCGAATAGAAAAAATACGGGCGATTTGAAAAAGAAAAAAAAAAGAGAGAAAGCGGCACAAAGAAATTTCACACAGGAGATAGAGTACAGCTTGTTGGTTGAAGCCACTTGGTTCACATCCAACTGCTACACCACTTGTACAATTAGCAATTTATAACAATGCAAAAACCTCACAATCAGAACCACAACCAGTAGATACATGTGATTAGCCACCCTGAGGGGAAATTCACTCACACAATATGAGGCCATGGCCTCTTGGTGTATAATGGTCATCTTGTTTAAGGTGAGCTGCTGTCATGTGTGCTGTAACCATAATCATGTCATGCAGCACTTGCAATTCCACCTCTATAAAATGCAATATGTCTCACAAAGTACCCATTGATATGCTCAACACAAGCATGGGAATGGTGTTTGCTAACACCTCATCACTAGTATGTAGTACATCCCTTCACCATGAGGTAAGGATATTAGGACGATGCTCGAGAATGCCGGCTACCGCACGCTCCCGCCAACCGTCGACGGCGTCTCGCAGCTCTCGATGGTGCGCAAGTGCCGCCGCGGGGTCGAAGACTCGTGGCGCTACGAGGACGAGGACAAGTACGACGAGGCGTCAGCCCTGCACGATCCCAAGTCGCTGCGCTTTTTTTGCGAACCACAGCGCCGGCGGAGGCGACACCTCACGACGTAACCTGTACGACGGCGTGCGCCACGTATCGCTGGGCAAGCACGCCAGGCGGGCCAACGACGTGCTCTACGTCGAGTGGTACAACGGCGAGTGCGAGTACTACGACCTCGCTACCGATCCCTTCCAGCTCAACAACCGCTGCAACGACACCGCTATCGGCCCCAAGAAGCGAGAGCTCGTGCAGCTCCTCGCGAGCCTCCGTGAGTGTGCCGGCAAGGCATGCCGCACCCTGGCCAAGTAGGCACTGCGATTGCTTGTGTGTGCGCTCTGCCGAAGACTCAGTTGAGTAGGTCTTGTCATCCCCACTCAAGGACGGAGGCTCCGTCGGCGTGGTAGGCAAAGTAGGTGGGGATCATGTAGTTGTGGAGGTCCGACGACGGGTCACCCAGCGCAAGAGCGCCGCACTTGAGATTAGGTGCCGTCGTTCGAGTTCTGGCGTCGAGTGCTGAAGCGCGGCTGTTCAGATGCTCGAGCGCAAACAAGAGAGTGAGTGGATTCAGTCCTGTGGAATCTTCATCAAACAGAGAAAGGGGAAGACGTACGCGCCAAACTGTGTGGTGAAGCCGGTGGTGGCAGGCGCCTTGATGAAAGCCTATCAAGTGTAGATGCCGTAGCCATAGCTCGTCAACTGCGTGAACAACGAGTCAGCGGAGACGTTCTTGCCGCTACAGGGCGACTCTGTGGTGCAGCGATCTTGATCTGGTTGACGTCGACACTTGTCTGGACTTTGAGACAATGATACGCAACAGCTGGCGTCAGGCGGTCACGAAGGAGTAGAGGCCCGTGAGCAAATGTAGTAATGTGTTGAAGAGAGTTTAGTATATACTATACACGCTTCCATGAGCAGCAGCAGCAGCAAAACAAACAGGGGCAGCAATCAAAAGGTCGCTGAACGAAAACCCGACCACGAGCTTCGACCGTTGGCGATGGCGCTTCATCACCACCTGCCGCCGGTGGCGATTAATAGCGATGGCCACCACCACGACCACCACCACCACGGCGATGGCCACGGGCACTGCCACGGAGACGCCCACGATCAGGCCCACGTTGCTGCTGCCGTTTCCGCCGTCGTCGTCTCGGCCCAGCAGCACATTGAAGTCTGACCAATCCATCATCATTATTTTCAGCCACACCAACAAGCTAAAAGAGAGAGAGAGAGAGAGGAAGGGACGACACGGTACCGGGGTCATACGTGAGCGACTCGTTGAACTGTCCGAATGACAGCACCAGGCTCGACGACGACGACGACGAAGATGAGCCCACGAGTTCGGTTGTCACCCACTGAGCGCCCACGCGGCCGTCGTCATCGAGCGTCACCACGTCCAACAGCCGCACTCTGGTCTCTCTCCTCAAGCCCTTCTCCTCCACAGCAGCCTGACCCTCCAGCCGCCACCATCTCTCTAGCCCTGATGTGTTGGTGTTGGTGTTGGCGGTGGCGGTGCCTTGGGTGATAGGATGGGCGCTGGAAAAGGTCGGCGCGACGGCAAGCCGCAGCTCGAGCCTACTGGCGGGCGTGCTCCATGGCCATGCGCCGCGCACGCGCACTGTCAGCTTGGTGAGCGCTGGCGTGAGGGTGAGGTTGACAAGATCGGACACCGCCACCACAGTGTTGTTGTCGAACAGATCGAACTGCAACTCCAGCTCCACCGCGGCTGCTTCTGCTGCGTGTGAGATCTTGGTGTTGTTGCTGCTCATGCTGGTCGCTTTCACGCTCTCGTTTGCAGTCATAGTCGAAGCCGACGGCGACGGCGACGGGGAGGGAGAAAACGATGGGTTGGAGGCAGCGAGGACAAGGCGGCACGAGTAGACGAACGATTGTGAGGCGCCGTCTGACGCGTTGATCTTGGCCCACGCGCCGCTGCCTTCGGCGCAGGTCAAGTTGGCCAGCGTGGTGCGATCGTCGACGCCAGCCACCTCGGTCACGCTCTCGAGTGCCAGCGCAACAGCCGCACTCTGCCGCAATGTGCCCTCCTTGTCTGTTTGTGTTGCGTTGCGAGAAGTTGTGCGTTAGTACTCGTGATGGGGACAGGTGGGGGGGGGAGAGTATACCTTTGGGGAGGATGAGCATCTGTGGGGCCGAGTAGTTGAACTGCAGCACCGGCGTCAGCACCATGCCTGATGTTGCGTTGGATCGGAAGTAGGCCGGCGAGGGAGATGGCGAGGTCGACGGGGAGAGTGAGGGCGAGGGCGATGCTGACAGAGAGGGCGTGGGCGAAGGCGAGGCTGACAAAGAGGGCGAGGATGACAGAGAAGGCGTGGGAGAAGGCGAAGACGTTAAAGAAGGCGAAGGCGAAGGAGACGTCAAGGGTGGCCTGCATGCACTCCCTGCACTCTCACATCCGCACACTGCACCCCCCCCCCACATCGCAGCCACCCATCACATCAAATCACATCACAGCAGATCGCCGCCACAGCAGATCGGTTAGCTTCAGCGCTCTCCAACAGAGGAATCCACTCAAACGAGGAAGGGTTAACGCACGGGACATGGTGTCGTTGGCCCACCACAAGAGACTGTAGGGGCCCAAGCACTCTGTACAGCAGCCCGGCAGCTTCGACGGATAGTTGATGGCCCTCATCCCCGCCATCTCGCACACCACCTTCACCTGAGCGGCACCACTGCTGGTTGTGATGGTATTGACCACGCTGATGGGGTTGTTGTTGGGGTTGCTGATGCCAGTGCCATTGAAGGATGAAGACAATGTGATCAAGGCCGGAGCGCCAACGAGCCACGAGCCATTATTGCCCATAAACACACCTGTTGGTGGCTCCCGCGAGTCACGGTTGGTGCCAACGGAGGGAGAGTGTAGCTGCGCTGTGCAGGGGGATAGTTGCGTACCTGCAATGGTGGAGCCGGGGCCCATGTTGATGGTGACAGAACCGGTTTGATTCCACTGCCCAAACATCCGGACACCACCTACCAAACAACACACACACACACACACTCACAAATCAGCCGTTATTACTGAGGTGCGCCGAGGCGAAAACACACGTTGAAACACAGCTAGCTGGTCTCCATACCATCAGTGCCACTAGCAGTGCTGCTGATGTGCACCTCTCCCTCTTGTATCCACTCACTGCTTTCACGAATTTCTTGACAGAGTGCAGCAGGGCCGAGCGCGAGTCACACAGCCGGTGGATTGGGCAGCGAAGGGAGAGAGAGGATGAGGTAGGTGTGTGAGTTGTTGTGTGTCATGTGTCATGTGTGAGAAGAAGTAGTTAAGCACTGATGGGGTCGGGGGCAGTGATGTTGACTCTCCCAGTCGAATGCCAGATGCCTCTTTGAGTTACACCTGGGCGGTTCATGTCAATGCTATGTGTACATACAACAGCTAAGGGTAGGCATGTACCATATCTACTGGCCTCAACATCAAGTGCGCCCTGCTGCTCCCACAATCCACCTAAAATATTCACTCCTGCACGCACAGAAATTGGCACTGAGTCAGAAACATGATTGCTGATGGACCAGAGTCTGCCCTCATACCGCCCCAGGCTATTACACTGATGTTGCCCAGTTGTTGCCATTCCACTGGAGATTGAGTGGAATCAATTCCTGCATAGTGGTTGGTGTGGCCATGCACGTGCACACGCACATGAGGTGTGTGAAAAGGTTTTATGAAAGCAAGCTCACAGGATAGGATGGTGTTGTGGTGATGGTTACCGTAGTTAGAATTTGGAGCGTCAGAGCAATCTATCACCACAATTGCATTTTGGAGCCACTTTCGCACCCCACTTAATCTCACGCCTGTGTTGTGTGTAGTGTATTGTGTGTCAGATGAGTGGCAAAGGGAGCAGCACAATGTGGCTTTAAGTTTAACGCAACCTTGTGTGCCGCTGGCACCGGGCACTGTTGTCACCGATAGGGGGGAGTCTTGAACAAATGTTGAATTTAACAATACCAATCCTTGTGGGCACACATGACACACATGAGCTCGTCATGTTCCCGATAACCTGCAGGTGTCCATTACCACCTTACCTGCGCTATTGGATTTGTTCAGGAGGATGGTAAGTGGAGCTGACAAGGTAAAGTTTCCTTCAGCACGAATGCCTGGTGTGCATTAAGAGTGAGACTCAGCCGAGACACAATGAGTGCAAGCGAGCGAGAGGGTGTGGATAGCACCAAGTACCAACTCCAATGAGCGTGAGCGGGCCCCCGGTGATGATCGTGGTATTGTGCACTTCAAGCCAGTTATCTGAAGAAGCATGGTCAGCCTCGATGGTGACTCCTGCCTGCGCGATCCTGGCGGCGCAGTTCCGGTGTGCGTGTGTGTGTGTGCGTGCGTGCGTGTGCGTGTGCGTGTGTGGTGAAAAAGTAGTAAGCTAAATGGTGCATAGGAGACAAGAGAGACAGGCTGTCGTACTCCAACATGAGGGGGACGTTGATAACGAGTGCCGAGGGCTCAGAGGGGTAGGTCCCGTTTTTAATGATCAGGGTGCCTCCGGTGGTGGTGGCAGCGAGGGCATTGATACCTTCGTACACCCGCGTGTAGGTACACCCACTTGCGCACACCATAACTACCCCCACCTGTGTTCAGAAGAACAAAATGAAAACGAAAGTGCCAGAGGTGAGCATACAGGAGGGACCAGGCTGAGCGGTAACATGGCAGGTCAGGAGAAGAACTGCCAGAAGCAGGAGCAGAAGCAGCATGCTACCACTGCAGTTGAAGCCTGGGCGTGGCGTCTTGCTGCTGTGTCCCATTGATGTGTTTGTTTTTGCCATGTTTTATTCTTGGGCCTAGTGCTGGACCCCATTTTCTGTTGCTTAACAATTTGACTCTGCAGAAGATCATTGGTGGCAGGGACAGTGTCAAGGGACACCAAATACACGACAAAATCAAGCAGTCCTTGGCTTGAGGAGGACGTGGATGCCGTCCATGGGGGAGATAGGGATTTTGTAGGGGTGCTTCTCGCCTGAGGTCCTCGCGCACGGCAGAATTTGAAAGGTGTGCAACAAGCGACTCAGAACTATCTTTGATTCGAGCAGAGCGAAATGCTGCCCAAGGCACGCTCTAGGGCCGTTGATAAAACCTGGGGGGGGGGGGTCACAAAAACACAAACACATAAATAAAAGGTGGCCTTAATTGTTTGTTTGCGCAAGAAAGAAAAGCAAGTAGGTACCGAGCCAAGCATAGGCGTGCGGTGGAGGCGAGTCGAATCGCTCGGGGCGGAAGACGTCAGGCTCTGGCCAAAGCCGGTCATCCTGATGGATGGCGATGATGGGTACAATGACCCGCGAGCCGGCAGGAATATTGTACTGCCCGATCACGTCATCCTCCACGGCCTTGGCATAACCACACCGTGGGTTGTTAGGTTGTTGCCAAAGAAGGGGAAGGGGCGACTAAAAAAGCTGGAGGCCACACGGTACCTGCCTCGTCACCACCGGAACGATTGCGTACTTGCGGAGCGCCTCCTTGAGCGCGTTGGCTGTATAATTAAGGCCTTTGTAGTCGGCAAAGTCTGGCGTCCTGGGCGTGGTGCCGCTGGGCCCAAAGACGGTCGTGGCTTCTTGCACCACGCGCTCTGTGCAGTCTGCATGCTGTGTGAGCTCGTACAGTGCCCAAGTCTGGCTCCCCCCCCCCGCCGCCGCACCACGCATTCAAGTTAACTTCAAAAACGAGAGAATCTCCGTTTTCACTCACGCTAGATCCCCCCCCCCAAGTTGGCGCAGAGAACCAGCACAAGAGGGAGGGAAGGAAAGAGAGCGAGAGAGAAAGAGAGTGACAGAGGTACGGGGGACAGAGAGGTACCAGCATCATGCTCGAGGTCTCGTGGCCTGAGAAGACGAAACCAACCCGAGGTGGCCCACCCAAGTGTTCGGAAGGAGGAGCGAACCAAGATCGTCAGGAGATATGCCTCGAGAGGTCGTGATTGGGAATAGGATGGGCGGAATGATGACGGCGGTGATGGAGAATAGGGGGGAGGGGACACACACATACCGGCGAAAAGAAAGGTCTTGATTTCGTCGCGCAATTGCCGAATGACGTCAGGCGTGAAGGGAGATGACGACGTAGAGGTGGACGGAGACACGGCAGCTGCTTGCTCGACACCTTGCAGAATTCTGTCGAGCACGTCAGTCGGCCGGCCCTCACAGGGATCTCGCGAACGGGCGCGCGCCTATGACCACACCGCGTAGGCCGATCAGAGTTGTTGGACACCCACTAGACTATAATAGTTGTTTTATAAATATATATGTGTATAATTATATAGTTAAACAGTATTTGAATTATAGAAAGGAAAAAAAAAAAGTTGCTGGTGCTCAACGGAGAGAGCAAGCGGAGCGCCCACCGGCGGCGCAGACAAACGCACCTCATCGAACACACGTGCACGCCGTTGAATAACGTCGGTGACGTAGGCGTTGAGCTCCTCAATGCAGCGGTGGTAGGCCCGCCAACTGGCAGTGGGCAAGAACGCCCTCCACGGGTACCAGGTGCGCGCATTAGCTTCCTCCACGATGGGCAGGTAGAGCTGCGGAAACACTCGGTCGGACTCCTCTGGCGAAAGGGACAGCACAGCCTGGCCAATCACCTTTTTTTTTTTTGGGGACCACATCGCCCCCCTCCCCAAATGAGAAGGGCTGTTTCTCCTCCCCTCCCCTCCCCTCCCCCCCCCTCTCCCGTTCATTTGGGACCAGTCCTGATCAAGACAGCACGACGTACCTGCAGAGTGAGCAACCGGAACTCTTCGCCCATCTCCACGATTGCTTGTCCGCCCCCAGTGGCCACGAGACCCTCCAGTTTCTGCACCAAACGCTCTGTTGCCTCTAACGCAATCGCAGCGGCCTACATTGGAGGCGAGTGCGGAGGGGGAGAAGGGAGGACGGGATGAGTCGATCAGGAGACGCGCTAACGGTGTGGCCAAGCCGTCGAAAAGGAGTCTCTTGAGAGGAAGGAGGAGGAGGAGGAGAGAGAGAGAAAGAAAGGACGAGGGGACGGGGGAAACGTACCTCGGCCAAAATCTCCACTCGAAAGGCAGCTCCAATCAAGCTGCGTTGGCGGCGCCACAGCTCGCCCTCCGCGGTCACGAGCCTACCGCCACCAACGCCCGGAAGCGAGAGGGAGAGAGAGAGAGAAAAAAGAGAGAGAGAAGCCCCGCGGTGGTGATGAGGAGGAAACGCAAGGCAAAAACTGTTCACCAAGAAGTAAGATATCTGATCTGACGGGACACTCGTACCCAGTACCGAGAAGAGGCAGGAAGGGCGAGTAGGAGCTGCGGTCCTTGATGTAATTCTTGAAGTTGGAATTGAACACGTGGCGTACCAGGTCGGGTTCGGCCACCACAATGTAGTTCTACCGGGCCCCTCCCAACCCACCACCAGCCCCCCCCCCGTTTGTGTCACGCGCTTCAAGTGTGAGCTGTCGGCACCTCTTAACTTACATCTACGTAGATCAGCTTGTACGTCAGGTACATCGGTGTGGCGGGGGCACATACCAAGTTAAAGAAGTTGAAGCGCACGACGGAGCCGTAAGTCCGCACCCACTCCGTCATCACGTACCAGGGCGTGCCGCTGACCATGTCCTGCCCTCCCCATCAAACACCGCATCAGTACTCACCAGAAGCACCAACAGTGCTCCTAAAATAAAAACGACTGTTTAAAATGGTCCGGCGAGGAGGGCCCCGTACAATGACGTGCCCAAAGATGGGGATACGAGACTTGGTGCGAGGGACCGGGATGTTCGCCAAATGGCGCGACCTTCTAAGGTTGGCGACTGTGGCGGCCAAAACCAGGGCAACGGCGGCCAGGAGGGCCATGGCCACCCACGGGGGCAAGAGGCTGCTCCAAGCTCCGGCGTTCGGCGGGACTGAGCCCATCGATACATCTTGGCCTTGGGCCATGGATAAGATACGGTTCCGGAGGCGCGGCGACACTTACTAACCAAATAGAAGGCCAAAATCTCCTGCTTTAATGACAGAGCAATACTGCAAGACTTGAGCCTATTGGGCAATTAGGTGTGAACTTGGAAGAATTTTCTATTTGCTAGCAGCCAATTGGCTCATTAAATGGCGCTGGAGTTTTGTTTTTCTTTTCTTTTTTTTTCTATTTTTTCGTGTAGGCAGTCTACGAAAAGGGCTACTTGCGCAAGTGTAAAAACATAACAAAAGCAGCGCCTGCCTGCTCCTGCGGGGCGGAAGGGGCAGAAGAAGACGCGCGGCACGGAAGGAAAGAAGGAGGAGCTAAGCGGAAGAGGGAGAAAGAGAGGAGAGGGCCGCGCGCACGCGCCAGCGGACGTGCAGCACCAACTCAGCCTCCGCCTCTTGCAGGGGCCAAGGAGGAGGAGGAGGCGGGGCCCCGATAACCGCGCGCACGAGGTGGGGACTCGCCGCACCGCACACACGCGACAAAGCGCGGAAAGCGCGGGCGGGCGGGCGAAGCGCGCGCGGCAGGGCGGGGCGGGGGGAAGCCGCCAGGCCGCTGCTACAGGTAGAAGTCGTCCTCTTCAGCTTCAGCGTCAGCTTCCTCGGCAGCCTCGATGACGTCAAACTCGACCTTGTACCGGAGGATACCGCCGACGCCGCCAAAGCCCTTGACGAACTGGGAGCCCTCCTGGGACTTGTTGGTAATGAATTCGAGGGTGCAACCAAAGTCCTTGTAGTGATCGGCAAACCACTCGATGAGGGGCTCTTGGGAGACGATCTCGAGGTCGCCACCGTCAGAGTCCTTGAAGTTGGCAGCGTTGGCGGTCTGCTCCTTGGAGAGGTAGATGGTCTTCTCGGAGCCGTCGCGCGGGTTCTTTAGGCGGAAGCGGACGTGGTCGAGGCTCTCGTAGACGATGAGGGTCTCTACGGCGCCGAGCTCGAGGGCGTGGAGGGTCTCCTTGACGCCGATGCAGTACTTGCCGGTGTCACGCGCGAGCTGCTCCATGAACTTGGAGAGAAGCTTCTTCTCCTGGATAAACTTGACATTCTGCAGGCCTTCGGCGGCGAGCTCAATGGCCTGGTTGAACCCGTTGTCGCCGCCGTAGGAAACGTCGATGATTTGGAGCAGAACTTCCTTGAGGCGCGGATCGAAGAGGTCCGAGGCGGCGAGATCATTCTTGAAATCGGCCAATCCTGCCAACACAAGACCAGCGATGTTCGGCCGGTCGTTGGTGATGAAGAACTGGGTCGCCAGCTCCGCCACCTTGCGCAGGTAGTTGTGCCGCTTCTCCAGACGCAGGCGGGCAAAACGCAGCGCCGACTGGCCACCACGGCCGTGCTTCTTGGGCAGGTCGACCGTCAGACGGTGGATGACATCACGCGTGTTTCCGCTCAACGTCGCAAAAAGCGCGCCGCTACCGTCCATCACGATGAAGCCAAATTTCGCATCCGACTCAAGAAGCTCACGCAGAGGTTCGGTGTGGAACTTGTTGTCGCACAAGTACAAACTCGTGTTGATGGGCTTGAAGGGTACCAGATCGATGTTCACCTTCTTTTCCTTGCCCTCGTCCGTGATGATGGTGCCGCAGTAGATGACCAGGCCGTTGTCTGGCACCTTCGAAAAGAGCTTCAGCCTCTGCTGCGTCGATGTGATGGCACCTAGGACCGACAATCTGTTCACTCTGCTCTTAATGTTCGATGCTGTGCCGTATTCGTCGCCCAACATCTTGGTGACGCGCGAGATTTGGTCCTTCGGTGGCAGAATCAGCGAGATCATGCTTGTGCCGTTGCCCCTAGCCGCCTCAAGTGAGGCAATGAGCTTCTTGATCCTCCACTGCTCGATTTGCTTTTCGTGCTCATCCAACGTCTCCGCCGCAGATTTCTTAGACATGTTGAGAAAGGCGTCCCTTGTGGCGCTGTGGAGGGGGAAAGCTTCCAGGGGCGAATGTGGATGCGGATGATGCGACAGAGGCGAAAAGGCCGTTTTCGTCGCGAAACTGTCCCCACCCCCGTTTCTGCCTTTCTTCCAGTTTCCTCCCCTCCCGACGGCAGAGGGAGAAAGGGAGGAGCCGGTTCGAATCCCGTACTTCGCTCTTGTTGTTGTTGTTGTTTT
>NAVB01000338.1:0-15135 GCA_002179805.1 Acanthamoeba lenticulata | reverse complement strand
ACCTGGTCGTATTTGCATTTCGATGGAAGCCCTGGCATTCAAAAACGAACCAGTCAGTTACAAACCTATCCACACCCACCACCACCACCTCCACACACACACACACACACTACGCGTGCAATGGAAACGGCACCGAATGTCCGCGTCGGTCCAGAGCTGCTGGAAGCGCTCAGGTTCAATGGACGGAATCGCAAATTGCGCCCACTGCACAAGAACAAAAAAACTCAGTCATCGGGCGCGATCGCGGGAGAGACGATGTGTCTTTGGCATCGGAGGGGGTCACGCACAAACGGGTGTTCGTTTCTACTGCTCTCTTCTTCGTCGTCAGCCACTGCCATCGAATTGCCATCGCTGAATACGGCCAGCTCACGCGCCAGAGGAACCTCATCTTCTCCTCCGTCTTTAGAGGCTCGTTTCAAACGCCGGTAGGAGGCTCGGGCGGAACAGCACCAGGATAGGCGCCGAAGACCTACCACCACCAGCAAAAGCATCACCAGCAACACAAGAGTGACCACGACACCAGCAAAAAAGCCGGCCGCGAAGTGTGCGTCCAGGCCCGCCACCGAGGCGGCAACCCACTCCGCCAGGCCCATTTGAGGCGCACAAGGTACTTCGCTTTTTCGAGCCTTTTATCTTTGGGCATTTTCATTTTCCTTGCCGAGTCGGCAAAAACGCTGGAGGACACGAATGCTGCCTCAGCGAAAAGCATTTTCTGGCGGTGGGCACCCTAACTGCATCAAAGTGAACCGTGCATCACCCACCACATTGACCCTTCTCTCTGGACAACAACCTTCACCTCCATGCTGGGCTTTGGGCGCAAGAAGAAGGGACAAGTGAAGAAGGAAAATGAAGACGACGCTAAGGGAAGCCCCAAGCTTGGGGCGGCTGAGGAAGCGTCGCCTGCCGCCGGTGGTGTGGCTGGGGACACTAAGCCCGCTGCAGCTGTGAAGAATGAGCCCGCAAAAGGAGAACCAATTAAAGAGGATGAAGAAGATGAGGAAGAAGAGGAGGGAGAGGAGGAAGAAGAGGACGAAAAGCAGCGAGAGGAAAACATGGGCCATTACACCTGGCAGATACCCAAGTTCTCCAAGTTGAAGGATAAGCAGCAATCTGAAGTTTTTCAAGCTGCTGGCCATCCTTGGTGCGGCGTGACCTTGCGCGCTCGAAAAGATTCCGCTCGCGCTATGTCACTAACCTGCCTCTTTCAATCTTCTGTCCTTCCCCTCTTGGGCCAGGTATTTGATCTTGTTCCCTCGAGGCCATCCCACGATGCAGCAGTACGCCGATACTGTTTCAATTTTCCTGGCTGTGGCGGATGCCAAGACCCTTCCTGCCGGGTGGTCGCGCTACACCAACTTCACCATCTCCATCCTCAACCACAAGGTGGGTGGCACTTTGTTGTGTTGTTCCCCCCCTCCTCTATCCTTTCTCCCTCTTTTGTTTGTCACAGGCAGTTGAAGCTTAAAAATCTTTGTGTGCATCTTGATCACAGGACGCCAACAAGACGGTGACCCGAGCCGAAGGGCACATGATGACTGCCAGGTGTGTAACCTTCCCTCCCCTCCTCCTCCTCCTCCCTCTCTCTCTCTCTCTCTGCCCTCTCCCGGTGCTTCTCAGGCAGCACGCTGTCACGACCGTCCGTTCCCTTTTGCTGCTTTTGAGAGAGAGGGCCATCGCACCCCTCCCCTCCCCCTCCCCATAAAGCGTCCTCATCATAGTTTTCAAGCCAGACTAGTCTGTGTGCGTGTGTGTTGTTTTGGGGGGGGGGGAAGGATCAACCTCTCTCTGTCCTCTCTTCTCTCCCCCCCCCCTCTGTTATGATTCTGGTGAAATTGACGCGCCCCCCCCCCAACCCAAAAAATGCTCGCAGAGAAGCGGACTGGGGCTTCAATGGCATGCTGCCTTGGGAAGATTTGCTGCGGCAGCCGGGCTACCTGATCGATGACACCCTCCACGTCAATGTTGAGGTTGAGGTCAAGCAGTCCGGCGGCTTCTCGTCTGGGCGGGACTGGGTGTCGTGGGCCTCGTACGTGCGGCAACACAGCCACTCCTTGCTGGGGGCATGCGTTCTAACGTGTGGGCCCTGGTGGTGGTGGTTGTGGTGGTCTCTGGCTGGGTTGGGTTGGCTTTGATCTCCAGTTGGGATTCGAAGAAGGAGACGGGGTACGTGGGGATCAAGAACCTCGGCGCCACGTGCTACATGAACAGCCTCCTCCAGGCCCTCTACCACATCGGCACCTTCCGCAAGTCCGTCTACCAACTGCCCACGCAGAACGATACCCCCACCAAGTCCATTCCGCTCGCCCTCCAGCGCGTCTTTTACCGCCTCCAGTTTGGCTCTCGCGCAGTCGGGACCAAGGAGCTCATCTCCTCCTTCGGCTGGAACCGACGGTTCCCCCTTCCCTCCCCAATCTCCTCTCTCCCCTCCCATCGCTGAGGTCCCTCGCTGCTGCTTCTGCTCCTCCTCTGCTTCTGTTTCGGCCAGAGGTTTACCGGGAGGCTCACAACAACTTTGCCCCCCTCTTTCTCTCTCTCCCCTTGTCGATGGGTCCCCTGCAGGGACTCGTTCGTGCAGCATGACGTGCAAGAGCTCAACCGCGTGTTCTGCGACAACCTCGAGGAGAAGATGAAGGGCACCATCGCGGAGGGCATCATCGAGAAGCTGTTCCGAGGCAAGATCTACAACTACATCAAGTGCATCAACGTGCCCTACGAGTCCTCGCGGGTCGAGACCTTCTACGGTACACATGTTCTCTCTGTTCTCTCTCATGCTCTCTCTCTCTCTTTTTTCCCGCCAATCCAAACACGTGTTGCCTCCCCCCCTCCCTCCCTCGATGTATCTCATCTTTGCCGTCACGATGGCCACACGGGGGGGGGGGATTCAAGACATTTCGCTCGACGTGAAGGGGATGAAGGACGTGCACGCCTCGCTGCAGCACTACTGCGCGGTGGAAACGCTGAATGGGGAGAACAAATACGACGCCGGCACTCACGGCCTTCAGGTTCTGTTGTCCTCCCCTCCACCCACCCACAGACATATATGGAGGGCTCCGTCTATATCTCTCTCTCTCTCGTCTGTCGTCTCTCGTGTCTGGTGATTCACGTGGTTTAGCATCGTCGTCACTCATCGTCGTCATCAAAATAGGATGCCCACAAGGGATGCTTTTTCCAGTCCCTCCCACCGGTCCTGGAGCTCCACCTCAAGAGGTTTGTCTACGATTTCCAGCGGGACCGCAACTACAAGGTGCCCCGCTCCCGTCCCCTCCCTCCCCTCCGCTCTCCTTCTGCCCCTTTCTTTCTTCCCGCGTTGCGAATTGGGGGAGGGGAGGGGGAGTCCCACCGTCATCATCATCTTACTCCTCTTTTTTTTCTTTCTCTCTTTCTCTTTCTCTCGTGTTCTGCAGATCAACGACTCCTACGAGTTCCCGGCGACCCTGAACATGCGCAAGTACTTGGCCGCGGATGCTGACCAGAGCATCAAGCCCCTCTACCGCCTCTATGCGTAGGCCCCCCCACCTCTTCTTCCTCCCAACATAACCTCATCATCCTCATCCTCATCATCATGCACAAGTTGTGGTGTGTGTCTGTCATGTTTGTGTCTGTATGTGTCTATGTGTTTTTGTGCGTGCGTGCGTGTCTATGTGTGTGTGTGTGTGTGGGCGTGGATGGGCATTGGGGGGGGGGTTTGCTTGGTTCCCGTGGCCTGATCGCGTGCGCGCACATGGTGCGTAATGATCATCAGGGTGCTGGTGCACAGCGGCGACGTGCACGGAGGGCACTACTACGCCTACATCCGACCGACGACCAAGATGAGCTGGTTCAAGTTCGATGACGAGCGCGTCACCAAAGCGCGCAAGAAGGACGTCTTCGAGGGCAACTTTGGCGGCGAAATCACGCGAACTGTTCGCAGCACGCTGGGGCGGCCCATCACCACCACCTACCAGCGTTCCGCCAACGCCTACATGCTCCTCTACATCCGCGACGATGGTTGTTCTTCCCTCCCCTCCCCTCCAATCTCTCTTTCTCTCTTTTTTCTCTCTTTCTCTCTTTCTCCTGAAGCTGATGTCGGTGGTGGTGGTGGTGGCGGCCATGGTGATGGTGGTGATGACGATGGGTGGTGTGGCCATCGATGGCCGATCGTCGCGCTGGGCAGAGCGGGAGCAGATACTGCAGACGGTGGAGGAGGCGGACATCCCGGCCCACCTGGAGGAGCGCTTCGAGCATGAGGAGGCCGTAAAGCAGGCCAGGAAGAAGGAGAAGGACGAGGCCCACCTCTACTGCAAGCTCCGGGTGGCGACCCTCCGCGACTTTGTGCAGCACCACGAAGCCGACCTGTGCGACTTTGACCAGGTGAAGGAGTTCAAGGTCAAGAAGACGTCGACCCTGCGGGAGTTCCGAAGCATGGCGGCGCAGGAGTACGGCATCCCGGCGCCCCGCCAGCGCTACTGGACGTGCCCATCGCGCCGCAACCACACCGTCCGCCCCGATGAGCCCTACCTGGCCAAGGACGAGGACGTGCCCATCGAGAAGCTCATCAAGCGCAACTCCCCCAACCTCAGGCTCTTCCTCGAGGCCTCCACCGTACCTACCATCTTCCTCCTCGCCATCATCATCATCGTCATCATCGTCATCATCATCTCCCTCACCTTCCTCATCCTCGTTTTCGTCATCATTCTTCTGGTGGGCACGATGACGATTCTAATGGTGGCGATGGTGGTGGCGTGATGGCCCCCCGTCTTTGCGCCTCGCAGGCGCCGGAGACCGTGGAGGACGAGGGCAAGATGTTTCCGCCGCACGGGAAGAACGAGGACGCCATCATGTTCTTCAAGTACTACGACCCCGAGGCGCAGCTCCTGCGATTCGTGGCCCAGCTGTTCGTCAAGCGCGCCGACAAGATCAACTCGGTCCTCCCGCAGCTCAACCAGCTCCTCGGCTTTGCGCCCGACCAGGTTCGTCGCCGTGTTGGATCTTCTGTTTTTCCCCTCCCCCCCCCCTCCCAATACCCCCTCAATGGACCTGGGCGTATTAAATTTTAACTTAATTATTAATCATAACCTAATCACAAAAAACAAAAACAAAAAACAAAAACAGGAGCTGCTGCTGTTCGAGGAGATCAAGCCGACGATGGTGGAGCCGCTCAAGGGCACGGACTCGTTCGCGGACGCGGAGCTGGACAACGGAGACATCATCTGCGTGCAGAAGCCCCCGGCGGCGGGAGGAGCGGCGGCGCGACCGCTGGCGCCGGGGCACTACGCGTGGATGCTGAACAGGGTGACGGTCAAGTTCCGGGACCTGGAGGCGCCCGGGGTGGACGCGTGCGTGCTGGAGCTGTCCAAGGAGATGACCTACGAGGAGGTGGTGCGGCGGCTCGGGGAAGAGCTCAAGCACGACCCGAGCAAGATCAGGCTCACGCAGCACGTGGTGATGACCAACAGGCCGCGGCTGCAGCCGATCAAGAGCGCGCCCAAGATGCAGCTGGTGGAGATGCTGCAGAACCACTTTGGGGCGGTGGTGCGCAAATCCGTGCTGGCCGACATCCTCTACTACGAGAAGCTCGACATGGCGCTCACGGAGCTGGAGAACAACAAGCTCCTCCGGATCGAGTGGTTCGACAGCGCCAAGGTGGAGCCCGTGGCCACGCACCAGGTGCTCGTCCCGCGCACGTCGCTCTTCAGCGACGTGGTGGCCAAGCTGCGCGAGGCCGTCGGCCCCGAGCAGCTGCGCGGGACCGGGGAGATCCGCCTCCTCGAGATCCACAACCACCGCATCTACCGCCTTCTCAAGCCCGACGAGCGCACCACGGGCTACGCCGAGTACTCGACCCTCCGCGCCGAGGAGGTGCCCGAGGAGGACCTCCACAAGGACCCCAAGCTCAGCCGCACCATCCAGGTCACCCACGTCTACCGCGACGGCCCCTACGTCCATCACTTTGGCCACCCGTTCTACCTCGTCGTGCCCAAGAACGAGCGCTTCGTGGACACTCGCCGCCGCATCCAAGCCCGCCTCGGCGTCTCCGATGACGAGTTCGCCACCTGGAAGTTCGTGTCCGTCCTCTACACCGGCAAGGCCGCCCCCGTCGCCGACGACGACTGCATCGGCGCCAAGCTCGACCAGTCCGACTCGCTCGGCCTCGAGCACAAGCCCCCGCGCCGTGTCAACCTCAACCGTCGCAAGGAGGAGCAGCTCGTCATCAAGGGCTGAGCACCAACAACGCGTTGGTGGTGCACCGCCCAACACAAGCCCCCTCCCCCTCTCCGGGTGCAGCCAGCTGCAAAATAATTAAAATAAAACAAAATAAAAAAGGGTTCGGAAGCTCTTCTTCTTCTTCTTCTTTGGGGCGACAAACGACTGACCGCATGGAAGAGAGGGGGGGGGTCAGTGGAGGAGGGGCAACTGCACAAATTCCTTGTGGTAGGAGGCGATGATGCGCCTGAGGAGTAGCGTGTTGCTGTGGATCTTCTTCAGCCTTTCGCGTGACTCGCTCTGCTCCAGCGCCGCCGCAAGGTCGCGCGCGTGTTCGTCCAGCTGGGGCCCAATGCACGCACATGGGGGGGGGAGGGAACGTAAGGACAAGAAGTGCCTTGTGACGATCACAAAAGAAGGAGGAGGAGAGGAAGCGAGGAGGGGAGACCTCGTTTTGGGACTTGCCCGAGTTGGGGCTACGGATGAAGGCGATCACGGCAGCGCAGTACGAGCGCAGGGCTTTCTCCCGAGGCGAAAAGGCGGTGGATAGAGGCAACCGTTCTTCCCACTCGGTCAGGGCGGCGTGCGGCGTATGCTCAAAGCCCTCCTCCTCCTCTTCCTGTGTGTGACACCGGATGGTATGAGATAGCTCCCCTCAATCACTCTGTACCGGAAGAAGGGAGAGACAAAGGCAGCCCTCCAGGGCCGTACCGCTGCCGATGGCGAGTCGCTGAGGGAAGCCACAGAGAGGTCGGCGGAGTGGAGGGCCAGGTGGTGCTTCTGCGCCTCCAAGAAGAGCCGGATGACCTCGTGCGCCTCGTGCAGCTGCTCCAGGTCTGCGATGTGCCCCCGCAAAAAATCGACTCGCAGCCTGCGTGCGTTTGTGTGTGTGTGTGAGGTGTGGTCTCCCGTAATTCCTTTCCACCATCACCATCACCCCCAATAATTTTCATAATTATAATAACAATGCAGGTGAAAGGCGCGTACGCGTGGGCGGAGGTCTTGTGTTGGGCGAGAAGCTTGCGGGTGGCCAGGTGGTCCTCCCGCTCCTTGGCCAGCGCGGCCTCGAGAGCTGCGGTCGCCGATCCGCCCCCGGGGCTGCTGCTGCATTTTGTTGTCAAAGACACGCTATGGCGACGGACGAGGAGAATGAAGAGGGCGATATGGCGTCGTGGAATTCGATGATGATGATGATGCTGGTGATGCTGATGTCCGGGAAGAGGTTTTGGGGGGGGGGGAGAGAGAGAGAGAGAGAGAGGGAGGGGAGAGACGCACGCGGGGGGCGCGGCCTTGAGGTCGCGGATGTGCTTGGTGAGGGCGGCCACGCTGGCCTCGCTGTCGCGGAGGTCGCGGGAGAGGCGCGCGTTGTCGGCGCGGAGGTGGGAGAGCTGGGCCTGGAGGTCTTCGCGCTGGGTCCGGAGGCCGGAGAGGGCGCCCTGGAGCTCGGCGATCTTCTCGTTCTGGAGGGTCAGCGTGTCGGCGAGCTGCTGCTGCGCCTGCTTGAGGTCGGCGCGGAGGCCCTCGGCCAGCTGGTGGCCAACTTCCACGTTGCGGCGCTCGTGGGACAGCTGCTCGAGCGTGAACGCGTGCGAGCCCTTCTCGGCAGCCAGCTGCTCCTTGGCGGCCTGCAGCTCGCCCACCGCCGCGCGGTGCCGCTCCTTCTCGGCCTCGAGCAGGTCGAGCACCTCGTGGTTGAGGGCCTTGAGCTCCTGCACCTGCGCCTCCGCCTCCTCCGCGGCCGTGCCGGCGCTATGGCCGTTGCTGCTGTGCGCCTGTCCCGCCTGCTGCTGGAGCTGCTGGAGCTCCTCCTGCAGCTGCTCCACCTCCTCCTCCAGCTGCGCCTTCTCCTCCGCCGCAGCCCGCCTGCCCCCCCCCAAACAAATCACCACAAAAAAACCAAATATATTCGAAAGGGAATCAGATTGTTAGCATTATTAATATTATTAATGACATTATTGAAAACTATGACATGATAGAAGGAAAATGTATAATCACTTATCCATGAATGCATAAATGAATGAATTAAAAAACCACGACGGGCGGGGGAGGGAGAGCGAGAGAGACAACGCACGTGGCCTGCGCAAACTCGGTCTTGAGGGCGAGGAAGGCAGCATCGCTGCTCTCCGTCCGCGCCCGCAGCTCCGAGACGGTCTTTTCGAGGTCCTGTGCATCAGTAGAAGGATATAGAAATGGTGGGAAAAACAACAAACAAAAAAAAGGGGGTTGGGTGAGTGTTCCTGAGCCACCCATTGGGGGGGGGAGGAGGGTGACTGGTTGGGGCCAGTGGTACGCGGGAATGGAGCTGGTGCTGGTGGGAGAGGGCGGCGAGCTGCTGCGAAAGGTCGAGACGGAGGGCGGCGAGCTGCTGGTCGAGAAGCTGCTGGTCCTGCTGGCTGCGGGCGAGGGCGCCCTGGAGGTCGTCGCGGGACTGGCGGAGCTGCGCGTACTTGCGCTCGCGGGAGGCGAGCTGCTTGCGGAGGGCGTCGAGCTCCTCCTGGAGCGCGGCGGCCTTGCGCACGGCGTCGCCGGCGTCGGCGAGCTGGCGGGCGAGGTCGTCGTGGGCCTTGCGGAGGGCGGCCTTTTCCTTGGCCTCGCGGTGGGCCTTCTTCTTGGCGGCCTCGGCGAGGTCGCGCAGCTTGGCGGTCTCCTGGGTCTTGTCGCGGAGGGCTTCCTCGAGCTGCTTCTTGAGCTCGCTGGCCTTCTTCTGCCACTGGGCCGCTTTGACGGGGCTCTGCGCGGCGGCCTTGCGGGCCTTGTCGCCCTTGTCTCGCTCCTCGGCCAGCTCTCGTTGGGCGGCCTCGCGCTGCTTGGCGGCCTCCTCGCACTCCTGCCGCAGCCCCGCCGCCTCGCGCTGCGCCTTGGCCGTCTTCTCGGCCTGCCGCGCCGCCTTGGCCTGGGCCCGCTCAGCGTCGGCCACGGCCCGCGCCACCTGCGCCTGGGCCTCCCGCAGCGCCTCGGCCCGCTCCTCGGCAACCCGCGCCAGCTCGTCGGCGCGCGCCTGGGCCTCGCTCACGGCCTCGCGCTGCTGCTGCTCGAGCGCGGACAGCTGCCCCGCCAGCCTGTCAGCGCGCTGCATCGCCTCTTCGGCCTGCCGGCCGGCCTCGTGGCAGGCCTCCTGGAGCTGCTCCATCTCCCCCCGCAGCCGCGTCTCTGCCTCGGCCACGGCGGCCGCCCTCTGGCCCTCGGCTTCCCGGGCCACTGCCTCGCTGGCGGCACGCAGCTCGTCGAGCTCGCTCCGGAGGGCCGTGCGCTCCTCCTCGCGCTCGGCCGTGACGGCGGCCAGCTGCTCTGCCGCCCGCGCAGACTCCTCGGCGGCCTGCCGGGCCAGGTCCTCGCGGGACCGCTGCAGCTCCTCGAACTCGCCGCGCAGAGCCGCGAGTTCCGCCTCGTGCTTCTGGTCGAGCTCGGCCACCCGCTGCTCGGCCTGCGCCCTCTCCTCGGCCTCGCGAGCCAGCTCGGCGCGGAGGGCCGAGAGCTCCTCCTCGCGCTGCTGCCCTTGCTCGGCCGTGAGTGCGGTCAGCTGCTGCTCGGCGCGCGCCTGCGCCTCGGTGAGCTCGCGGGCCTGCTCCTCGCTTGTCTGCCGCAGCGCCTCGAGCTCGCTCCGGAGGGCTGCGAGCTCCTCCTCGTGCGTCTGGTCGTGCTCGAGGCCCGCAAGCTGCTCGGCCCGCTCCCTGGCCTGAGCAGCCTCGTGGGCCTGCTGCTCGAGCTCGCCACGGAGGGCCGCGAGCTCCTCCTCGTGTTTTTGCCCAAGCTCGTCCACTCGCTGCTCGGCCTGCGCCCTGGCCTCGGCCTGGCGGGCCAGCTCGGCGCGGAGGGCCGAGAGCTCCTCCTCGCGCTGCTGCTCGTGTTCGGCCGTGAGCGCGGCCAGCTTCTCCTCGGCACGCGCCTGCGCCACGGCGAGTTCTTGGGTCTGCTCCTCGTGAGCCTGTCGCAGCGCCTCGAGCTCGCTCCGGAGGGCTGCGAGCTTGTCGCCCTCCTCGGCGAGCTGCTGAACGAGCTCCTCACGCGTCTTTTGCAACGCTTCGACCTCGCCCCGGAGGGATGCCAGCTCGGGGCCCGCCTCTTGGGCCTGCCCCTCGCGCGTCTGCTGCAGCTCAGCCAGCTCGGCAGAGATTGTGGCGAGCTCGATCGCGTGTTGCTGGTCATGCTGGTCCAGGAGGGCGGCCAGCTGGTCGGCCCGCTCCTTCTCGGCGGCGGCCTCCCGGGCGTGCTCTTGGCTCGCGTGCCGGAGCTGATCCAGCTCGTGCGCGTCGACAGCGCGCTCCTCGGCGTGGCGGCAGCGCTCCTCCAGGGCCCCGGCGTGTGCGTGGGCCTCGTGGAGCTGGTGCTCGAGCTCCCCCAGCCGGGTCGACTGCTCCTGCACTTGCGCCTGCAGCTGGTCCGCCCGCTGCGCGTGTTCCTCCATCCGGCGCTCGCTCTCCTCGCAGCGGCGCTGGAGCTCCTCCAGCTCAGCTGCAGCCTCGCGCCCTTCCACCTCGCGCGACTGTTCGACAGGCACAGGCTGGTCTTGCGGGGGGACACCGGAGGCGATGGTCTGAGCGCAGCTGAGCTCGTGGAGGCGCGCCTCGCGCTCCTGGAGGGTCTCCTGCAGGGCGTGGAGAGCGAGCGCGTGGGCCTCCTCCTTGTCGCGCAGCTGCTGCTGCTCGCTGAGAAGGCGCGCTTGGATGCGCGCCAGCTCCTCCTCGGCCGCCTGCTGGGCCTGACGCGCCATCAGTAACTGACGCTCGGCCGTTTGGTCGCGCTCCTCCGCGACTGTCTGGCGGGCGGCCAGCTCCTCTTGGAGGCGCTCGATGGCGGCCGCCTGCGACGCCATCTCTGTGCGGAGCTGCTCGATGATGCGGTGAGCCTCTTCCGCCTCTTGTGGCTGCTGCTGCTGCTGCGGCTGCTGCTGCTGCTGGAGGGCCGCCGGCGAGGATTCATCAGCGGCCGTAGGCTCGGAGGCTTGTGGCGCCGCGCGCTCGGCTTCGACGCGCTGGAGCTGAAGCTGGAGGTGCTCGTTCTGCTGTGCGGCGGCCGAGGCCTGGGCCTGGAGGGACGCGATGAGCTGCTGGTTGGCCTTGGCATCGGCCGAGGCCGTAGCGCGGAAGGCCTCGAGCTGCTTCTCCGTGCGCCGCAGCTTGGTCTCTAGCCGGAGGGCGGCCTTCTTCAAGTCCCGAAGTTCTTCGGCTGCCTGCGTGCTAGCAGGGGCAGGGGCAGGAGCAGGAGCAGGAGCAGAGGCGACCTCTCCGCCTGCCGCAGGAGGAAGGGCCTCCTGCTGCTGCTGCTGCTGCTGCTGCGACCCACGGGCCGCGGCTTCCTCGCGTGCCGCGTGGGCATCGCGCTGCGCGGCCTCGAGCGCGAACGCGTACCGCGCAATCTCCTCCTGCGCCGCGAGCGCCTCTCTGGCCTGCGCGGCAGCCTCGGCCTCGGCCAGGGCCAGGCGCTGGCGCAGCTCCTGGGCCTCAGCCAGCAGAGCTGCCTCGCGCTCTGCCGCCGCCGCGCGCAGGGCCTCCATGGCCTGCTCCGTCCGCTCCCGCTCGGCCTCCTGCTTGTAGTCGTCGTGGTCTCGGTCACTGAGTTGTGGGTCATAGAACTCGCCGTCGATGTCGATGTCGTTGGCCCCTCCGGAGAGGCGACGAGTGGCGGTGGTGGTTGTGGCCGTGGAGGCCTGGCGGAGGAGGCTGAGCTGGCGGTGAAGGTCGTCGTTGGCCTGGCTCACGAGGTCGGCCGTGACGCGCTCTTCTTCGAGCTCGCCCTGGAGGCGGGCCACATGGGCCTCGAGTACACCGATGGTCTCGCGAAGGCGGGCTAGTTCGGCAGCGTCAACACTACCAGTAGTAGTAGCAGTAGTGTTACCGCTGCCCACATCAGCCAAGGCACTTCGGGCCGACAGTGATGGCGACGAGGGTGGGTGCTGCAGCGTCTGATCGACAGGTTGTGTCGAAGGAGAGGAAGAAGAGGACGACTTCTGGGCAGCGAGGAGAAGGAGCTGAGTACGCTGGAGGGCCTGGTTGGCCTGGCGCGCACGCTCTTCGAGAGAGTCGCATTGCTGGTGCAACCGCTCGAGCTCCTCGCGTCCTGTGGCGGCCTCCTTCTCCGCGTTGGCGAGCCGAAGGAGGGCGAAGCCCAGAGCCTCTTTTTCAGCACTGAGCTCCTCTAGGAGTAACTGTTTCTCCTCCGCCCATCGCTGTCTGCTTTGGGAAGTGCGCCCCTCATCCATTGCAAGTCTCCTCCGTCACGAAAGGTGTGGGTCGCTCCAGATCTTGTTTTTTCCTCGCCACGTCAGCCGGAGATACACAACGGAAGCAATGCGAGGAATGTGTATTAATTTTGTTCTTCTTGTTTGTGAGCAAGTTCCTCTTCCCCAAACTGGTATCAACCCGTTCGTGCCTCTTTGTACCAGCTCATGGAAGACAAGCAGCAGAACTTCTACCAACCCAATCCGACCCTCTATGGCCAGACCCTCGGTATTAGCAGTCCCCATTGATCCTTATCCGTTTGTTTGCTGAGGGTTTTTCCTGCCCTGTGGTGCACGTGTTGTGTTCTTGCTTGCATGGCGCACCATAGCCCCTGGTGGCATGGTCTACACCGCTGGAGGGGCTATGCCGGCAGGAGGTGACCCTCAGTTCGCACCGTCGCCCTATGCCCCTGCGCCCCTTTATGCGCAGCAGCAGCTGCCACCGCAGTACCAGTACGGAGGCGCCCCGGTAGGCGTGTGCGTTGTCACCGCCCCTTACGACGACTGCCACGATGACCGCCTGGGCTGTGCGCGCGTCGGGTGCGCCACCTGCCCCCCTCCTCAAGTTGATGCACAAAAACTCGAGGTCTTCGTGGCTGACGCGACTCTTTTTTTTGCCACGTCCTTGGGCGGGGGGAGCAGGTGTCTCCTGTCGTGGATCCCGATCGTCGGGTTGCTCAACTTCCTGTTCAACATCAGCGCGCCGTTGGGGTCGCGTCGTCGTCGTCTCGCGTGGCTCTCCCTCAGCGTGGCGCTTTTCGTGTTCTGCCTCAACTCGGCCGTCTTTCTCAGCCTCTACTTTGTTGTGTGGAGTAACAACTATCACCAACAGTAGGAGCGGCTCTCCTTGGCCTCGACCTTTTTGACTGGCTCCTCCCCCCAAAAAACCCAAACGCCCTCGTTGGTGGATTTGTCGTCTCTTTCTCCCTCCCCTTGCTGAATTTCTCAGAGACATGCACTCTCTGGCCGTCTTAAAGGACCTCTTTCTCTTTTTTACTTCCCTTCCATTCTCCTTCTTCTTGTCGTTGCGGGCGGGTAGTCGTGAGAGGACGAAGCGAGGGAGGACACGAACTGCTGGAGGGGCTTCGAGAAGGGGACGCCCTCGGCCTCCATGTGCTTGGAGATGAGGGACGCGCGCCGCAGCAGCACCTCCTGGTCGAAGCTTGTGCGCGCGCCAAGCCCGATGCGCGAGAGGAGCGACGACGCAGCGCGGGCCAGCGCCCCGCCCGCGTCCTGCTGCTGCTGCTGCCGCCTGTACAAGCTGTGGTCGGCCTCC
This sequence comes from Acanthamoeba lenticulata, assembly GCA_002179805.1. Classification (NCBI taxonomy): domain Eukaryota; phylum Discosea; order Longamoebia; family Acanthamoebidae; genus Acanthamoeba; species Acanthamoeba lenticulata. The sequence continues at coordinate 1,459 of NAVB01000338.1, read as the reverse complement.
CCCTCCTCGTCCTCGCCATCGGTCCTCTGGTGGGCGGCGGCGGGGGGAGAGAAACGCTTGAGAAGGGCGAGGTGGAAGTAGAGGAACCGGTTGTAGTCGAGGTGGCGGAAGGCCGCGTCGCGTTCGATGCGGCGCCGGCGCGCCTCCGCAAAGACGCTCTGCCGGATGTCGATGAACTTGTCGGTGAACAGCCGCCGGAGGGAGTTGCGGGGCAGCAGGCCGTGGTGCTCCAGGGAACGGCTCACCTGCCCGAGGAGGCTCAGCGAGGGCACGCGCCCGTGCTGCTCCAACATCTCGTAGAGCGTGTCGAGGGCCTCCAGGGGCTGGCCGTTCCGGTCGTAGCCCGTCACCAGCGCCGACCAGGCCGCTACGCTCACCTCGCCCTCCTCCGCCATCTGTGCCAGATCCAGCCCCCACCGTCATCACCGTCATCACCATCGTCATCACCATCGTCATCACCATCATCGTGGTCATGGGGTTGTTGTGTCATCGTCGGGGTAAAAGAGGGGGGGGAGCATGGACCTGCATAAAGAGGCGCTTGAGATTGGGCAAGTCGGCCGCCGTGGCGTAGAGGTGCATGAGGCTCGGCTTGAGATAGGGCGAGTCGGCGCCCAACTGCTCCTGCAGTGCCTCGCGCAACTCTCGCTCGCCGCCTCGACCTGCGTGGACCACGCGCGAACGGGAGAGAGAGGGTGGTAAGAACAAAAAAAAAGAACGAAAGGGAAGAAGAAAGAGAAGGTAAAGAGCCCCCCCTCGTCCTCATCCCCAAATACCGAATAATAATAAACAAATGAAAAAAAAATGAAAAAATAAGAAAAAGAGCGTACCGGTAGGTTGGCTGCTGGAGGACAAGGAAGAGGAAGAGGATGGCATGGTCTGTGCCAACGTGTTGATGAGCGCTGAAGCGGCGCGATGTCCGGCGAGAGGCACGCCATCGGCCTCCATTTGGGCCAGCACACGCGCCACCTGCGCCTCGTACCACTTCCTGTCGGGCTGCTGGACCGCCACCGCTGCTTCTTTCTTCTTCGTCGTCTTCCCGAGCCTCTCGCGCTTGTGCTCCGAAGCGGGCGGGCGGAGGCTGGCGAGGAGGAGGTTGTAGATGCTTCCGCTCCGCTGGATGTGCGGGTATTCTGCGCGTGTGTGCGTGTGTGGTGTGTTGTGTGTGTGTGTGTGCAAAAGGACGTCAGCTACGCGCAGAAAGAAAAAAAACAATAAACAATAAATATAAAATAAAATATTTACGGGGCCGGACCGTTGATGAGGGCATCGAAGACGGTCATGGCCAGCTGCGGGTCGTGGTGACGCCTACACTTGCGGAGCATGATGCGGAAGCTCTCCGCGCTGATCTTCGGATTGAACGGGTACGTGTGGTCCGTGCTGATGGCCCCCTCCCGCATGGCCTCGAACAGCTGCTTCGCCCGTCCCCTGTTGCGCGTTCGGAACCGCATCCCCCCCCCCA
>NAVB01000337.1:0-30334 GCA_002179805.1 Acanthamoeba lenticulata | reverse complement strand
TGACTGTGTTTGGTGTCTCGGCCTGCTCACTCGGCGCTGTCGCTGGGCGTGGCCGGCGCGCGTCGTCGGGCAGGCAAGATGCCACCCACCTTCTTGCTCATCTTCTGTACAAGGCCCGTGTCAGTCGAGGGCGATCCGCCGTTGGAGCCTCCAGAGTAGCTCTTCTTCCGCTTGTGTTGTTTACTCTTCTTCGTCGAGGGCGAGACAAAGACCGCCGGGAGGGGCGTGGAGTCGGTCTGCGACCGCCGGACCACGCTCTCCGGGGTCGAGTCGGGCAGGACGAGCAACGGCCCGTGTGTGGCGCTGACGGTGATGTTGGAGCCGCTCCAGCGCGGGTCTCTCGCGCTCACGATGGGCGACGCCCCGCTCCAGTTCAGCACCTGCGCCCCCGAGTGGCCAACAGTATCGTTGCCGGGCTTCCGCTGGCCGCGCAGCACCTCGCGCTCGTCCTCGGCCTCAATCTTGGCGGGCGGGGCGCCGGGGCTCAGGTGCGCGCTCAACCGGAAGCGGTGAGCGCTGGAGTCGTTCCCTCGCGCCGACAGCGGCCGACACTCCGCTTCGCCCCTGCTCGCGCGCATATAGAGCGGGTGAGTTGCTCTGTTCGTTCAGAAAGGTGTTGTCATCAACCACGTGGCGTGTGGGCGCAACGTACAAGTTGGGGCGAATGGGCGTGAGCATCGACCCAACTTTCGGGGGCGGTCCCAGGCCGGTCACGCGACTGCATTGCCATGAAGGCGTCCCCCCCCCCAAAACACCCGCCACAAGCCCTCCTCCAGTCAGCATCTGCGTGAAAGGAGAACGAGAGGGATCGAGACGAAGGGATGGAGAGAGAGAGAGAGAGAGGCAAGGGAAAAGGGGACCTGGCGAGGGGCATGGCGGGCATGCGGTAGTGCTCTTCGATGATGCTCGTGTAGCTGGTCTGCTCCTCCAGCCGGCGTAACCTGGGCTGACGCGTTTCGGAAACGGACGCATGTGTGTGGTCCTCGGTCTCTTCCTCCTCGGTCGGCTCCTCCGACTGCCTCGGATCCTCGCTCCTGTCCTCACCCTCCCGTTCCTCCTCTTGCTCGTCTTGCTCTTCCCCTTCCCCGTCTACGCGCCGCTCACTGGCCGCTTTGACCGTCGACCGAAGGTCCTTCCGGTCGCTCCCGGACTTCTTTTTCGTAGACCTCTTTTTCTTCTTCTCTTTCTTCGCCTTCACCTTGCTCTTGTCCTCGTCCTCGTCCGCCTTGATACCCTCCGTCTTTGACTTCTTCCTGGTCTTGGGCGTTTTGCTGCCTTTCCGCTTGTCCACACTCGAGTCCTTGGCGGTGGCGGTGGTGGTGGAGGACTTCTTCTTTTTCTTCCTCTTGGTCTTGGGCGTCGTCTCTCCCCCGCCCTCGGCGCCGTCGATTCGCGAGCTCTCCCGCTCGAGGCCGGCCGCTTTGGCCTCGTCGCGCGCGGCGCCATCCTCCGGCCGGGCCACCTTCTCGGCCACCACCGGGGCGGGCGGCTTCTCGCGCTGCTCCTTTTGTTCTTCTTCCTCCTCTTCCTCCTCCTCTTTCTGTTTGGCCTCGGGCGGTCTCGCCGCCACGACGTCCACCGGCGCCCCCGCGTGGGGCGGAGCCGAAGCAGAGGTGGAAGTCGGAGAAGGCGGTAGCAAGAGGGACCGGAGCTCGTTCCGAAACTGCTCGTCTTCGCGCACGAGCGTCAGGATCAAGTGCTTCATCTCCTGCACTCTCGCCTGCTCGTTGGTCAAACAGACGACGTCAGCCCACAGAATCAGGAGAAGGATTGTTGGGGGGAGGGAGAGAAGAAGGGCTCGTACGGCCTTGACGAGGGAGTCCTCGGTGGCAAAGGCCTCCTCCACGGTGAGGAGAGTGCACTCGGTGGTGAAGAACTTCTTCTCGTACTTGAGCCGGATGTACCGATCGCGCTCGCCCTCGGTAATGGAGGGCGGGGTGGGTTTCCTGGCGCCCTCCCTCTTCCGCGCCTCCCACCACTGGTTCACCTTCCGGTTGCCGCTGCGCCTCAAAAACTGAAGAAGTCGGCCCATAACAACAACCACCACCAACGAGCGACCTGTCGTGAGCGACTCTGCGGTGCACGAGCTGTTGAGGAAGAAGAAGGGGGAGTGCACGTGTACCTCGACCTGCTGCGCTTCCCATGTGTCCAGCTGGATGGAGCGCACCTGGGAGATGGTGGACCCCAGCCGACGGTGGGCCGCGGCGCATTCGATGCAGATGAACGCGCCCAGGTCCATCAACACCCAATCGGGATCTGCAGGAGCAGGAGGAAGAGGAAGAGAAGGAAATTGGTTATGATCTTTGAAGAGAGCGCGATTCATCGGATTCGATTGCGGTACCTCGAGCGTTGCAGTCTGCGCAGAGCATGTTGCACTCCTCCTTCCGCAACTTGAGCACCGCCATCTGGCACAACTTGGAGTCCGACAGCGAACCATCCTTTATGCATTAAGGAGAAGTCGCGCGCGCCGATGAGAGATGCAATCACCGCAAAACAGCAGCAACGGCAGCAGCAAGCGCGGTACCGATTCGCTGGTGTCGGTGATGCCGTTTTGCTTGATGATGTTTTGCTTGAGCAGGGCCGAGCACACGCGCTGGATGGCGTTGATCCAGGCGTCGAGCAGCTCGGAGGTGAGGACCTCGAACGTGTAGTTCTTGTCCATGGTGACCAGCGTGAAGCTGTGCCGGCCGTTCAGCTTGAGCGGCCGGACCGAGGCGAACAGGAGGTTGATGGCCAGCGAGCAGAACTGGTCCTGTTGGCTCTGGAATCCGTAGAGGTGGGTGCTGCTCAGGACCACCCACCGCCGCTTCCACTTGCCGTGGTTGCTGCACTTGAGCAGGTAGCCCTCCATCACCGTGTTGGACGCCGACAAGCCGAGGCTCGCCTGTGTTGAAATAGAGGCCTCTCGTGAGGGAACCGCCCTCAGCGGCCAAAGGGCGGTGGCAAAGAGAGAATGGCGTACGCGAGACCGCTCAAAGCACGGCGGGGTCACCCAGAGAGGCAGCGGAGGCGACGGGTCCGTGTTCCTTCGCATGAACCACCGCGACCCGCTCAGGTTCAACGGCGCTGGAGTCGAGTGGGAACAGCCCGAGAAGAGCATGAGCAATGCTCGCTTGGCTTGCGGTGCTTCCCCAGTTGGGGAGCCGCGGGAGGGAAGGCGAGGAAGTACAGTTTGAGGGTGTGATGAAGCGCGGCGAGGGCGTAGGGCTGGAGTCGATCAGCGCGTCGGGAACGGGCTCGTCCAGCTCGTTCTCGGTCAATGCTGCGAAGAGGCAACTCGAGGTGATGAGTTGTTGCGAAAAAAGTGGAGTAAGCCTTCGTGCAAGATGCCAGTACCGGAACGAGGCGTGATCGAGTTCCTCTGGCCGGGCAGGGCCTCGTAGTGGTGGTGCTTGTTATACATGGGCGCACCAGCGGGGACGCCAAGCAGCGCCTTGGAAGGTGAAGGCATCGGAGTTGGTGGCGCGGGCGAGTGTATTTTCGAGCCCTTGAGGAAGCCATCCCGCTGTGGATGCGTTGATGGTACCGATCCTGACCTCCATCTGCCCCGAGGAGAAGAGCGTCAGGCCGGATTGAGCAAAAATTTGGGCCGTGTGGGTAAGATCAACGCACTGAAGAGGTAGCGGTGAGCTGGCCTGAAAACTGTGGTGGAGCGGGACGTCGCCACTCCGTTCCAAGACCACCAGACGGGCGTCGCCCCTCTTGGCTGGCGCGGTCCTGTCATGGTGAGAGGCGTCCTCATCCTGGCCGTAGACCTCAGCGGCTTCCGGCACAACCGGGGAAGGAGCGGATAGCCCGAGTGCCGAAGCCATCATATCCCGGGCGCGGCGTCCTATTCGGGTGGTGGGTAAGAGGCCAAGTCGTTTGTAAGCTCGCGCTTGCGGAATGTCGTACCAGCGTTGCCCCTCTTGGCTGGTGAGTTCAGCACTGGAACGCTCGTGTGGAGAGATGAGGATTTATCGGCCCTGGGCTTGGGGTCGGGTGTTTTCGCATCCTTGGACAGAACCTTCCCGCTTGTCGAGTGGCGCGCAGATTTGGCCCGCTTGAGCGAGATGCCTTCGATCTTGGGGAAGGAGAAGTCGTTGTCGTCCTTGCTCATTTTACCTCGCTTGTCCCTGCGCGAAAGCCGCAGGCTGCCGACCCGCAGCTTCTTGGAGGACAAAGGTCGAGGGGAAGAAATTGGTGAGGAATGTAGGCTCCTCGGAGAGCTGAACATGGGCGTCGATGATGCGCTGGTGGCGGTCGACGAAGGGCATTCGAGCACGGACGACAAGGCGATGCGGGATGAGATCGGGGTCAAGGCTGCCGCAGCTTCATCGCGCTCCTCGTCAACGCGTGGTGTCACGGTGGGCGATGCCGCGGGATCCTCCACCGCGTCTAATTTCTGCACGTCGCCTATCACCCCGAGATCGACTTCCTGGTCTTCCTTGACCATCTTCCGACCACGAGTTGGACTGCCGCTCAGCCGTTCAATCATAACTGCAGCAAGATAAGCTGTATGAGCCATGGGCTCGATGAAATCATGTGGACACAAGTTCTGCTTGTGGAGAGCACGCACCGTCAATGCTACTGCTGTTTCCGCGCAGGTTGAAGAAGTTAAGCTTCCGAATCGAGCTTATGCGTGATTTGTGTTCACCCGACCCGCCCTCGAGTCCGCTCTCCTGTGACGCCCCCTCACTGGTCTTGCCGCCGCTCCTGCTCCGCCCTCGGCGCTTCCTCTCCTTTTTCTTTTTGCTTTCTTTGGCAAGTTTGGCCTTCTCCTTTGCCGCTTCGTGTTCTCGTTTGTCTTGTGCCTTTTTGTCGTTGGCCATTTCTTCTGCGATCGAGAGGTCTTGTTGATCGGCGGCCTGGGTATCGGTATCGTTATCTTTGCCCTTTTTCTTGCCCTTTTTTGGCACGGGCCGATCGACCACCGCGCCTGATCGTGGGCGTGTTGACGAACTGTCTCCCCGAAGAAGGTTGGCCGCCATCAGCAGCTTCAGCTCACTGTACACCACAAAATATCAGCAATCAGCAAACCAGAAAAGGCTGAAACATGCTGAGGTGAGTACCGCTCCAAGGAGTCCTCTCGTTGCGCTACAGGATGTATATAGGAGTGAAAAGCAAGGTTCTCCACCATGTCAGGTGACTCCCGTCTGCCAAAACCATTTTGTTAATTTTTATTTCAATATTATGTACCAATAATAAATAAATCAAAAGAAAGAGTTGAAAATCAAACGAACCTAATCTTTTCGGAGCCTGTCCGCTTGAGGCGAGCAGACGGTGGACGGGCTTCAAGACCCTGAAGGGTAAGAAAGGATCTGCTTTTTGTGGTCAAAGACTCACGCCTTGGCTTGGGCTTCTCCCCGTTCGAGATTTCATGTTGAGATGGCTTGTCTGGTGCCTCGCCTTGTTGTTGTTGGCGGTGCGACTGGTCCGGGGGGTCCGCATCGCGTGGCGATGGTGTGGGCGAAAAGCTTTGGCAGCGCACAAAAGCGTCAGCTGCCCTATTTTTTCCACCAGCACCCCAAAAGAGCGGGGGCGGATTACCTGTGCCGCCGCTGGCCGGTCTTGTGCGGTTCTTCATTGTTGTTGGCCGTGCCGTTGAAGACAGAATCTTCAGAGGAGAACGAGGGAACATGGTCCAGAGGAGAGGAGTGGGCAGAGGAGAGGGAAAAGAGCCTGGTCGGCGTCATGGGAGGCAATGCAGAGGAACTGCTCCTTCGAGTGAATGGGGGGCTACTACTCGCGCTGCCACTACCGTTTCTTTCCAATCGTGGAGTAAGATCTTGAGTCTTCCAAAAGTTGATCAGCTCTGGCCAGGAAGGAGCAGTTTGCATCTGGGTTTGTCTCCTGCATGGAGGCGCGGCCTCGGCGCTCAGAGAGGGTGGGGACTCCGTTTTTTCAAGGAGAATCGAAGTTGGCGTGGATGCGTGAGATAGCTACAAGTTGTTCTTCGGTTCCACTGGCTCGCCCAGCTGCATTGGGTGGCCACTTCTCGGTGAAGAAGGGAGACTATTGACGGCTCAGGAATCAGGAAGGAGAAGCGGTTTCCAACGTCCGTGAACCGAAGGAAAGCGCGCAACTGGGGTTGTGCCTCAGCAGTTACTCTCTTAACGTGGCGCCCGCTTGTTTTAGGAAAACAGCGCGTTTTAGCAGCACGGCAAAGAAAAAGAAAAATCGGCCAAAATGTTCTTACTCCTCCGCCCAACTCAGGCCTCGAAGTGGAGGCCCACCACGGGACCGTCCTTGCCGTAGGAGGCGCTGAACATAAGTGCCACCAGGCCGAGATGTGCGGACAGGCTGACCCCGATCCCCTTGTCCGTGTCCCACTTGGCTTTGGCCATGACCGGCATCGTGGGCGAGGGGAATGACTCCACACCCACAGCCATGTTGGACTTGAAGCTGAAGGCGTTCACCGTGTAACGAGCCGATGCAAACACTGTGTCAGAAAAGGGGATAGTGTAGGTGGCCTTGACACGCCCTAGGTGATTGTAGGATGCTGTGATGTGCGTAGCCGCAAGCTTTCCGTCGCCTTCCTTTCGGATGACGTAGCGCCCTCCCACGGACCCTTCATACCACACACGCACGAGGTGGCCAACGTGTGAGCTGCTAGGAGTGGATAACACTTGCCATGCGAGGAGGTGACACGCACAGCCCACTGGGTGCTCCTTGTCCTTCACGCCATAGCTCACCTCGCCGCCGACGGCGAGTCGCTGGGCAAAACCCTGTAGGACACTGAAGGCCACGCGGTCCCGCTCCGAGTTCCAGCTCAGCTTCGCAGTAGCGCTGCTCCCAGTGTAGGACAGTGAAGACATCAACTGGAAGGGTGCCAGAGACGCATCAGAGGCGGTGGTCCATGGGCGACGATGCAGCCAACCCACGAAGAGAGCAAGCAAGCGTACCATCGACTTCCCAGGCTCCATCGTGGTGAGGATCATGTGCCGCGTGCTCCAGTGCTTGTTGAAGCGCTGCATGTACATTCCTTGCACCATGCCGTTGAAGGTAGCCTCCCCGGAGACCATTAGTTCGCCACTGCTTTCTTCCTTGCTGTCGTCCTCGGTCTCGTCCTCGTCCTCGTCCTCGTCCGCGCCCTCTTCTTCGTCCTCTTCCTTTGCCTTTGCTTCTTTTTCGTCCATCAGTCTGTTACCAGCAGCGTCGTCAGCATCCTGCTCGCTTCCTTCCGCTTTTACGGCCTTTAGAGGCGTCAAGTCCAGCGGTCGGAGCAAAGTCGGCGTTTCAGCGTCGCTCTCTGCTTCTCCTTCTCCAGCATCTTCCTCATCTTTGAGGGCCTCCATCTCGCGGACCATGGCCTCTTCCATGGCCTCATACATCGAGGGCATTGGCCGAGATGAATACATAAATCCAACGATGGGAAAAGGAGGCAAAATCATCAAGCGTATAGAGCGAACGAAACGCGAGGTGATCGGACTGCTCCACCTCAATCCAAGACCAGGCATGGAATCAAAATCGATAATTCCTGTAAAAAGGGGTCAGCCTCAGATTGATTTGTTTTATCTCAGCGGAGCGTATGGCACGCACCAGCGGAGCGTCCATCAAGGCTCTCATAGTCGCCGGGGTTGTTGGGAAAGTCCCTCGCTTCGTCCTCAAAGTCCATCTTGTCGAAGCAATAAGAAACTCTGAACGAAAAGCATTTTCCTCAAACTTGCATACCGGACAATAAGCTGCCGCAAAAAAGAAATCAAATTATTCGGACAGCTTGGGCGGCTCTTTCTTCCCTCTTCCTTCTCTCCCATCCACATCCGCCATGTCCGCTGCGGTAAGTGCTGCTCTGTGGATTCTTCATGTGTGAGCGGTTTGACCTGAGAATTAGGAACTGATTAATGATGCCCTTTGTAATGTTATACGCTAGGCCGCCGCCAGGAAAAGAACCTTCAAGAAGTTCTCCTTCAGGGGCATCGACCTCGAGAACCTCCTCGACCTCAGCAATGATCAGCTGATGAACCTCGTCCACGCCCGCGCTCGCCGTAGGTTCAAGCGCGGTCTTGGCAGGAAGCCCGTGTCGCTCCTCAAGAAGCTGCGCAAGTCCGTACGTAGCCCCCATCCACATTTTGCGCTTGCCATCCCTACTGCCACGATTGCGTTTTCTTAGCGGTTGCACTCTGCTCCCCTCTCTCTCTCTCTCTCTCTTTTACATTCAACAGAAGAAGGAGTGCCTGCCCAACGAGAAGCCCGCCGTGGTGAAGACCCACCTTCGCAACATGATCATCGTCCCTGAGATGATTGGCAGCATTGTCGGTGTGTACAACGGCAAGGTCTTCAACGCTGTTGAAATCAAGCCTGAGATGATTGGCCACTACCTCGGAGAGTTCTCCATCACCTACAAGCCGGTCAAGCACGGTAAGCCCGGTATTGGTGCCACGCACTCTTCGCGTTTCATCCCTCTGAAGTAAATCCCTTCCTATTTATGCTACTACGGATCTGTGCAGTGTGGTGGGATAAATAAAAAAACACAAAACAAACACAACATTTCGCCATGACCACACCCTTGATGATGGGCCGCACCCAACATCTTGTGTATCCATTTTTTCTTGCACATTTTCCTTTCACGGAGAACCAGAAAAGCAGCTCGTTTAAAAGAAAGTGCTCTGTGACGTCACTGGTTTGCGAGCACAACAAGGCACACACAGGCAAGCCCTTGCTCGGCACGATGGCACACCCAAGGTCCATGCACGTCCTGGCGTCCGCTTTGGTCCTTTTGTTCTTGTGCCTTTCTCCGGCGGCTCTTTCCGCTCGCCCAACAAGCAATCCTGAGTTCACTGGCCTCGTTGATGATTGTTGCTGTGAAGTGGAAACGGTGGAGTCGCACATAGACTCCTTCCATGGTACCCTTCTCTCGCTGACTGTACGATCACCTCACTCTTTTATGCCGCGGCCAAACTTCGTTCGTGTGAACATCGAACTAATCTGCACACACAACTTGCACATTCACCGAGCAGAAAACCAAGTTCTTCAAGTTTTTTAAGGTCAACTTTGTGCGGGAGTGTCCGTTCTGGGTTGAGGAGTACCTGTGCTCACTGACAGAAGGCGAGGGTGGCTGTGGCGTCTGTGTCTGTGACGACAGTGAGGTACCTCGCTGGTGTGTGTGCGCGTGTGTGACTTGTTGTGCTAAGGGCTGCTGCGTTAGATACCGGAGCCGTGGAGGCAAGAGAGCGAAGCTGTCAACCGCACTCTTGGACCGGGACTGAAGCAGTGGTGCGACGATGTAGAGGACGTGTGGACCTACCGTGATCCCAACGATAAGGGTAAGGCTCTGCTTGTGCTGCTTCGCCTCGTTTGCTCACTTTCCAAGGACACAGACAGCATGTACGTCAACCTGGAGCTCAACCCGGAGCACGATACCGGCTACGGTGGATACAATTCCACGCGCATCTGGGCAGCCATCTACAAGGAGAACTGCTTCCACTCTGAAGGTACGCCTTTGGCTCATAATCAAGCTTTGTTGACGAAATCGGAGCTTTAGCGCGAGTAGCTGATCGCGTGAGTCGCTACTGCTTACCAACTCCATGTCTCATAGGCGAGCCGTGCTTCGAGGAGAGGGTCTTCTATCGACTGCTGTCGGGCTTCCACGCTTCGATCTCACTGTCGGTCTGCGAGCACTTCCGCCACCCCGTTACTGGAGTGGTCGGTCCCAACACGGACTGCTACTACTACCGCCTGGGCCAGTTCACCGACCGTCTGAAGAATGTCTACTTCAACTTCCTCTTTATGTTGCGCGCGGTGCAGCACGCCGCTCCGTTTTTGAAGGGCTATCACTACAACACTGGTGATATCATAGAGGACGCCCTCGTGAGCCAAATGGTCAATGAAGTGTTGAGCGTGCCGTTCCTTCAGGAGCACACGCCCACTTTCAACGACTCAGAGATGTTCCGCAGCGACAGCACAGGCGATCTCAAAAAGCAGTTCCGGGCCAAGTTCCGCAACATCAGGCACGCAGCCCTCCCTCCTCCCCTCTCTGCGCCCTCACCCTCGCGCTCATCGTTTTCTACTCGGTGTGCACTGTACAGTGAGATCATGGACTGTGTGGCTTGCGAGTCCTGTAAGGTGCATGCCAAGCTCAACATCCTCGGCATCGGCACGGCGCTCAAGATCCTCTTCTCTGCGCCCGACAAGCGAGATGCCATCATTCAGAACCTGCAGCGCAATGAGATTATTGTACGGCGTGCCCTCTCTTGTCCTACGTGTCCCAGCCTGGGCTCCTCGGTTACTGATGCCGTTCCTTGTGCGCCAGGCACTGGTGAACACTTTGGCCAAGTACTCGGCGGCAGTGCAGACCATCCGGGGCATGGAAGCCCGGCTTCGCGACGCGACGAGGACGGAGGACAGCGCCACCCCAGAGCCGCTCGCTGACCCACCAGCAGCGGTGGTGCGAGCGGCGGACCCGAAAGATGAGCTATAAGCAGCAGCATTTGGCAGCCAGCCTGGCAAGATGGGGAGCAACACAGGTGATCTACAGGGCGTACGCTTGTCTTGCTTTTGTTCGTCGTGTGGTCCACCCAGATATTTCAATACGTCTTGATGGCCACGTTAAAAACTATGAACAAGGAAACGAAGTTTGTTTCTGTGGACAGCAGCGGCAATCTCTCTTTCTCGTGAATATCCCTTTTTTCAGCTTTTAGCAAAAATTTAAATAACACAAGACGCCAGGTGTAGCTAGCGGCCCCTCCATCGACTGCTGGCCATGGGCGTGGCTGGCACGAAAGAGAAGCGCAACGCCCAGCAAGACTTTGACCTACCAAGTGAATTCCTCTCCAACTCTCTCAATGAACTCCAAATTTTGGGGGGCCACAAGGACATCGTTCGGTTACTTGTGATCCTAGACCACGCCAGGTACGTCTTTGTTCGCCTGTGACTTGCCGCGTCCCTAGCGCCTGCTTAACGGGACAAATTCAACGCCAGGCTGGCCTCGGCTTCGGACGATGGCACCATCTTCATTTGGAACTACACAACAGGAGAACAGATTTTCGTCCTAGAAGGGCACACCCGGCCAATCACGTGCCTGCTCTTGCTTGATCTGCACACCCTCCTCTCAGGATCTTCCGACAGGACCATTCGAATATCCTCTTTCGCCACTTTTATTTTATTTTATTTTTCACTTTTTCTGTTTCTATTTTTACCTTTGTGTTATTACTTGCAAATTATTACCATTTCTATTATTTACAGTAATAACTTGTTTATCGCCTTAACGAGAGGCCACGTCTGGAACATAGACACCGGCGCCTGCGCGCATGTCATCGAGAACGCACACGCTGGCAGCGTTCAGGTATGCTCGCTCGCATGCGCCCTGCTTTCCTTAGCCGTCGCCGGTGACGGCCGGCCTCCTCGGAGGCGCTGTGCACAGGCGCTCACTCAGACTGGTGTTCTGGTGGGTGGTGCAGTGCCTGGCCAAGCTGGACGGTGGCGAAAGCAAGGGCGCGCTCTTCTGCTCGGGGGGCAACGACCAGCAGCTCAACGTATGGTCCTACTCTTCGAGCGCGCGTACGAGTCCCACGCTCGTGGGCTCCATCACGCGACAAGAGGAAGAGAGTACGTTTTTCCTGCTGCCATTTTGCCATTATTTATTCTATTTATAGTAAACAATTATTTATTCCAGGCATTTTTTTTTTATTCATTTACCTCCTGGTCTTCGCTCTGCTGACTCTGGCCTCTCTCGCGCTTCTCTCCCTCCGATGACGTGTGACCGCTCCAGACTTGCACTGCCTTTTGCCGATTAGCGAAAATCGTATCGTGACGGGCTCCAACTCCTCCTTTCTCTGTACGTGGTGCTGCCTCTTTCTCTCTCTCTTCCTTGGCGGGGGTCCCGTTGGCTCACCATTTCGCCGGGCGGTGTATCGTAGTCGTTTACGACCGGAGCTCGTTCAAGTTTGATAAGCTGCTTGCGTACCATCGCGAATCCGTGCGATGCCTGGTCCCAGTCAACGGTCTGCTCCTCCTTCGTTTTTGTTTCGTCTTAATTAGATTTTTGAATATTTTGAAGTAATGTTTTGTTTTTCTAATGTTTGTTTTTTTTTCTTCTTATTTTCTTATGTACAGAGGCTCTGTTTGCGTCCGGCTCGCTAGACGGATCGGTGGTGGTCTGGCAAGCGGATAGCCTCGTGCCGCTCAAGGTGCTTGACTACCCGGAAAAGTACTACGAGAACCACGTCTTCATCAACTCGATCAACCACATTACTGTTCTCACCGACGTACGTCCGCCACTCGCGCTGGTTAATTTTACCAATATTTTGATAAAACCGGTGTTTGCGGAACAGCGATATTTGGGCGCTGCCGTCGGGCGCGGGTTCAAAGTGTTTGACATCAACACGGGCGACTGCGTGGTGGACTGTAAAGACGGCCACGAGGCCAACGTCATCCGCATCCTCTCCATGTACAATAAGTACGTGGTACCCTTGCCCTCCTCCGATCGCTCAAGTTACGCTCACCATGGACGCACGGGCGTACGGACAGGACGCGGATCGTCTCGTGCTCGGCGGATTCGTCGATCAAGCTGTGGGGCGCGCAGCTGGGCGGGACGCCACAGAAGAACCCGGCCCCGCGCTACCCGTTCGGGCGCCTGCGGGCGGCGCCCACGCAGCCGGTGTGCCTGGGAGACATGTGGGGCCACTCGGACGCCGTGTACGACATGGTGGCCCTCTCTGACAGCGCGCTGGCCTCCTGCAGCGCCGACGGCCTCGTCATCCTGTGGAAGGACGGCCGCGAGCAAACCGAGATCAGGTCCGTCCCTCCTCCCTTCGCATAAAACAAGTGCGAAGCGATGTCGTCTTCGTTCTTGTGTTCGGTCTCACACACGATTTGCAAAACAAAACGAAAAGGAACCAGATGGCGGCGATCTCGCTGATGCAGAATCTGCTCCTTGAACCGCCGAGCGAGGGCGAAGAGGAGGTCGCGGCTGCGGTGACGCTCGACCTCCCGAGCCCCATCTCCGGCGTGGACGGCGGGAGCGACAGCCCGCGGCTCCCGCGCAGCCGCACCAACAGCGCACGGCGATCCCGGAAGCCGTCCCTTACCTCGGTGCGTGCTTTTGTGGTCTTGTCTCTCTTCCTCTTCTTTCTCTCGTCTGACCGGCCTGTGCTGATCAGCCGCGGGAACACCGGAGCAAGCACCCGAGCCCGCTCAAGGCCAGCCGGGACGGAGCCACCACAACCTCATCGGGCTCCGCCACGCCCACGGCCAAGCATACGATCGAGGGCCAGAACGGGACGCCGGAGAGTCCCGAGCGCATGACCGTCAGCGACGGCCAGCTCAGCACCAGCGCGCGGCGGCGAAATACGCTCATGTACCGTGGCATTCTCGACCTCGAGATGGAGGCCTGTGCCGCGCTTCAGCAGCCCTCGACCTTTGATGTGCGCCAGCTGAGCAGCAAGAGCGGTTTGCGCCCCCCCCCCCTTCTTCCCCTTTGCCCTTGGAAGCGGTTATCAGCGCTCACACTCCGTGGACATCGCAGACGACATGCTGGAGCTCCTGGACGCCGCCAATGACCAGCCCGAGCCCTCGGGCGCATCCCGAGACCTGTACTCCACGCAGGACGGCCTGGTGCGCACTCTCTCCATAGTCCTCCTGAGGCGTCTTCTTAACGGTTTTGGGGTGCGCAGTCGACGCAGGGCGTCTCGATACGACCGCTCGAGCGCGTGATCAGCAATCAGGACTAGCGGTTCCTGCTGTTTTGTGTGTGTTGTGTGCTGTGAGGAAGAGAGGGCGCATCGATGCGTGGTGGCGCCGAGGCTTGCCTGCCTTCCTTCCCTTCTCTCCCCCGTCGTATGCCTCAATTTTGTCATTCATGGCCGGGCACGCGTGTAAGAAAAATTCAAGTTGTTCCACTTGCAGTGTGCCAACCCACGCACAAACGTGTGTCATGAAGAGGAAGAAGAGTGGCCAGAGGTCAAGAAGGCAGGCAGCGACGCCATGCGCAGGATCCCAGACCTCGGGCTTGGTGTGTCGGCCGCTTGCTGGCCCTGGGTGGCCTCTTCGCGGATGGCCGAGCTGCGCAAGCGGCCGCCCTCTGCAGCGTCGATTCGAGGGCTCCGCTGCAGCACCGAGGTCGAGGAGGACGAGGGGAGCGGTGGCAGGGGCTTTCGTGGTGAGGAGTTGTCTGAGCGCGGAGATGCGTTGTCCCGCGGTGATGGTGCTGCCGGGCTTGCTGGGGTATGCTTCCCCGCAGCCGACGGCGGCGTGACGATCGCCGGAAGCGCGGACTTGCGTGTCGGGTTGGCCTGGTTGCTGGTGGTCGTCAACGTCGCCCGACCCGACGTCCCGCTGCTCAGCGCCGCCGTGAGGATGCTGTCTACAGCCGACGTTAGGTCCTGTCCAACCCACCCAGCCGGTCCGTCATTGCAGTGCCACCACGAAGGCGTAGATATCGTGGGAGAGTGTACCGGAGGTGCGTCGGCGGAGAGCCCCTTCTGGCGGTTTTTGAGCTTCGTCAAGCCAACTAGCGCGCGGTTGTGGATGTTAAAGAGGCTCAAGGGACGAACTGAAGAGGAGGGGCGGACAGAAAGAGAGAGAGAGAGAGAGAGTACTGGCGAGCTGATCCTGGAGGTCGGCCATCTCGGGGGGCATGACCACCTGGTGCACGTCGAGGCCGCGGTCGAGCACATCGACCTGCTGTTCGAGGACCTTCCGGAGCAGGTCGACCTTGTCGCGGTCCTGCGGTCGGGCATCGATGTACTGCGGCGTGAGGAAGGCCGTCTCGTAGCGCGCCACTCCACCGTTGACGGCCGCGTCGATCACGCCCTTGAGCACCATGGTGAAGGGCGACACGTTGACGGCGTGTCCGGTGGGCTGCGAGAAGACCTCCACCATGTTCTCGAGCTCGCTGTTCTTGTTGACGATGCTCCTGATCGCGTTGTCGATGGGCATCAGTTCGGATGTCGCCTGCGCGATGATCTCCGATCTCCGCACGACCCCCGGGAAGGCCTCCTCCGTGCCAAAGAAGTAGTTCATCACCCACAGGTTCTGTGGACACCACACACATGCCCGTGTTAAGCAACATGGCGGGGCAGAACAACAGCTCGAGGAAGGCCTCTCGAGAGAGTACCGCAAACTCATTGTCAGATTTGGCCTTGCGGCGGTCCTCCGGGCGCGCATAGACAAAGGTGTCGACGCTGGCGTAGGCCTTGTAGCGGCGCTGCTTGCTGCCCTCTCCCAGCTGCGGGCGCTCGCCCCGCATCTCCTCCTTCGACGACATCTTGACGGCGTAGATTTGGAGGTCTGAAGCAAGAAAGAGAACACAAGATGGCCACCACCACAAGCCGTGTGGGCCAAGCGCTTAAGGGCGAGAAAGGGGGTGGGCTGTTAAGCTGTGTAGCGTACGCTGGCCGGGCGATTTCCTGACGTCAAGGCCGGGCGGCTCCGTAGTGTTCATGATCGTGGCCTTGGGCCATCGTCTGGCGATCACGGCTTCAAACGCGTCACGGCGCTGGAACTCCACCCCGCGATGCACAAACTGCTTGTTCTGCACTCCATCCCCCCGCCCCAAACGAAGCAGAGTGAGCGGCCGGTGGGCAGCCCCAGGCCTCCCGAGAGGCTGCTCTGCTCGTAGCTCCATGTACCCGGAAGTCGGGCGGGAAGCCCTGGCCATAGTAGCCCACGTGAAAGTACTCGGGGAAGAAGCGCTCGCCCGTGACGATCAGCCGATACAGCTCCGCCTGGGCTTGCTGCTCGGCGGCCACAAGAGTCCCGAATACGATTGAAGAAACGATTAGCGCCATACGACGTCCAAATGAGGCTCCTCTCCGAGAGAGCGCGTACGAGGATGTCGGCCAGCCGAATGAACTCGCAGGTGACGCTCTTGTACTGGTGGAGCATCTCGTCGAGCAGTTCGATGGCCTTCTCCCAGTACTTGCCCTTCTTGAAAAGCTCGATCACTTCCTCGTAGAGCGCTTCCTGCACATGGTTGAGCACCGCGCGTCAGCGCCATTGGATGGGGTCTTGAGAGCGGCTCCGTCGCCCTTAGGGCGGAGCACCTTGCGCTCGTAGGAGGTCTCCTCGTGCAGGTTGCGCGTGGGGACAGCCGGCAGGAGCACGTTGGACCACTCGAGCGGCTGGGCCATCAGCAGCAGCGTGAAGCCGGCCTCGACAAAGTTGTTGGCCGCCAGATGGCGCTCGTACAGCTGGTAGGCGTACTCGGCGTACTGCTCGGTTCGGCCGGTGGACTTGAAGTACTCCATCAGCTTCAGCGTCGCCAGCGTGCGCTCGTCGTCGTACTCGGGGCCCAGCGGCAGCGTCCGCAGAGACGTGAACAGTGATATCAACTGCGGACGCGGGGCGCCACTCGTGTCGTAACGTGAGTGGCTTGTCGTGAGAGCTGCTGGACGGGAGGGCAGGGAGGCGCAACCTTCTTCATGTCGTCCATGAACTTGTTGGCCAGCTCGAGCATCTCCGGGGCGTTGTCGAAGCGCTGCCGGAGGGAGGAGAGGAAGATCTGCAGCACGTTCTGCTGATCCCGCTCCTCGTACTCGTTCACGATCTTGTCGAGTGACCCGATGGTCTGCCGCTCGACCCTCTTGAACGACTTGTTGTGCTGGAACTCACATTGGAGCATGCTAAAGTAGATGTTCATCCCCGTCTCGATGAGCTCCTTGTTGTCCACCTGTCCTCTCCACCAATCATGATCATTTAAAAAACATTAAAATATAAATAAATATTTAAATAAAAATGTTTCGCTTTGGTGAAAGGCAAGTACGGTGAGCAGCTCAAGCAGAGGCGCTACAAGGGACGGCACAACGTGTATCTGCAGCTGGCCGAGCGACTGCCACATGTCTCGGAGATAGCGGCACACAACCGGCCGCATGTCGCCGTGGCTTGAGTCATGGAGGATGGCGAGGATAGACATGATTAGGCCAACAACAAACAGGCGATTCGCAGGTTCTCTGGGGCGCACCTCTCGAGAATGACGTTGGCTTTCGAGGAAGAGAACTTCTCGAGCTCGAGGAAGCGAGACGTGGCGAAGGCAATCATGAGCTTGAACAGCTTCACCCACGGCAGCATGTCCGTCGGTGTCTCAGTGCCGGCTCGTGGGCGCGCAGCAGCTGCGGCCATGCGGTGAGTGTCCAAGATGGCGACATTCAGGGCCGGCCGTCCGTACTTGGTTTCAAAGACGTCTTGCGCATCTGGGTCTCTGTCCTCGTTCGCGTGCGGGGCCTCTGCGCGACAATCTCTTTCTTCGCTGCAGCGGCGCGCTCGTTCTCGCTTTGCATGCGCCGCGCCACCTGCACTCGTATTCCCCAATCCCAATAATGTTAAATTATTTGTTTGGCCTGCCGGGCTGATGGCCGTTTGGTACCTTGGGCACGGCCTTCTGGAGCTGATCGCAGATGAAGGAGATGACCTTGGCCGTGGTGGCGTACTGGAACATCCCAACACCGAACCACGTCTGCGAGATGATGTCCGTCCGGGTGATCAGCTCGTCCAGTATGCTCACGATTCGCACCAGCAGCTTCTGCGAAGAACACCCGTTCCTCCCCCCGATCCAGTGAGCCAGATCATACACAACGCCGAAGAGACTGCGTGGTGCCGCACCTTGTTGTTCTTGTACGCGGCCACGAAACAGTCAAAGTCGTGTTGGGTCATCAGGTGGAAGATGCCGAGCAGGCAGATCGAAGCGTCGAGCTTGAGGCGCGACTTGTCTCCCTTCTCAATAGGCCGGAGCAGGTCGCCAATGAGGCACATGATGTGCTTGGTCACCTCTGCTCTACTCTCTGGCTGCGAATTGGGATTCCATGTTAACATCGGAAGAGCGCTTGCCGCATGCGCCGTGGCGCGAAGAGGAGAGAGCACCTGGAGGCCATCTATGACGTCGATGATACCACAGACAATCTGGACGACCTCGACCAGCTCCTTCTGATGGTTGCTTTGTTTGAAGAACAGCTGGATCTGCTTCACCACTCCGGGAATGAGGATGTGGCGTGACTCTGCGGCAACGTGAACATTGCACAAGTGTGTGAGTTTGGTGGCGAAAGACGGACCAGCAGAAAGGGCTCTGCGGAGGGGTACCAACGCCGACGAAGAGCTGCGAACTCACGATCTCGTAGAGCACAGAGAGTTTGGCCCTGTTGAGCTGCCTCTTGTCGCTGTAGGCCACCGCCCCTATGAAGTTGCAGATCACTTCGGCCAGCTCCGCCTTGGAGAAGAGCAGCAGAAGTCCCTGGAACCACGACACAAAGTTCTGTGCACGGACCGCGGCCTAGTGAGTATTTCGCCCATACAAGAACTGATAGTGGTCTGACAGTAGCACCTTGAGAGCGAGCGTCTGTGCGCCGATGAGGCTGGGCGAGTTGCGGCGCATGAGTGCCGTGAAGTGCTCAAAGAATTGGAGCACATCTGACTCGAACGTGTCGTTCGTGTCCACGTTAGTATCCCTGAAGTGCTTGCAGTACAGAATACGTGAAACGATGATGGACTTCATCATGTGCTCGAGCGCCTGGTTGATCCACCGTTTTGAGGAACTGGTTCAACAAGGAGGAGGAGAGAGGAAAAGGGCACAGTGGTGCGAACCTTGAGGGTGGGGTTGATGCTGGCGTGGGGCTTGTCCACCTCCGTGAACTGGCGGATGAGGCAGGGAACGAGATACTGATGAACGTGCGCAAACACCTTCAGTTCCTCCTTCTCCGCAGGACTTGCTTTGCTTGGATCCTTCACCCGATCCCGCGCGCACGGTGAGGACGTGCACACCAGAACGCTTATCGGGGAACGACAAGTGACGTCGTACATATTGTTCGTACGTCCGGATCATCATGTCAAGCTTGGGTGGGAAGTTGTCCTCCGTCATGCCCAATACGAACACAAGGGCGTCGTAGATCAGCGCGTGGAGCTCCGTGTCTGCGGGGTTGCGATGCAGCATGGCGAACATGGCCGCCACGGTTTGCCGCAAGAAATCGCCCTGTGGACAGTCACCTCAAGTCAGCACCACGCGGTCGCGATACAGCAGGGAGGAGTGACTGTACCTTCATCAGCTCGGAGCTGTTGACCCAAGTGATCAGCTTGAGAATGTCGGGCAGGTCGCCGCGCGGCCGAGACTCCCATTTCAGTAGGTCCACCAGTCGGCCTGGGAGCCGCCAGCGTGAAGAAAGGGTTAGGGAAGAACTGGCTCATCCTTGTTGGGCGGCGCTTCGTGCAAGGGATGAACGTACTGTTCTGTGTAAGGAGCGTGGAGCACAGGGACGTGCGCACCCGGAGGAACTCGCCTTTTCGCTCAACCACCTTTTGAGGATCTGCCGTCGCACCGGTGAGCATGTAGCGCAACAAAAGGCAAGGATACGAAGGTGAAGGAAGCACACCGTGCATGTAGTAGACAGGATCGTCGGTTTTTTGGGGCTTGTAGGTCTTGAGAACGTGCGGCCCATCCTTTTCGATCGTGCCTTGTGCGTCGGCTAGTCGCAGGAAGCAATAGGCAGAGCCGGCCTTATTAGGATTGGATTTCCCATCTGTGGTGCAGTGTCGAATGCCTACGTACGACGACATCGACGAAACCGCCTTAGCGTCTGGCAAGCAAAGGTTGACGAAGGAGGTCAATGGCACGTACTGAAGTAAATGTGGTACTCTGAGAACTTGGCTGCTGGGACGTTGAACTTAATGGTCTCATTCCACTTGGGCGAGTTGTTGTGGTAATAAACGATGCTTTTCCATTCCCTGATGGGCTGTTCTCCCGAGCCCGGAATGATCGCATCCTGGCCGAAGGAAGACAAACATAATGAATAATGCGCAAAGGATCGGCAAGCACAAAAGGCACCTCACCTTGACTTCATCGCCCTTGCTGTCCCGCACTGTAATGCTGATTTCGATGTTCTTGGCAGATCGCTTCCTATCCTGAGCAAACTCACCAGTCTCAATGGTAAGGAAGAAGTCGTGCCGAGGGAACCCATGCTGGACTGAGAGGCGTGACGAAACGCCTAACACATTCACCCATCCAAACGTGATGAGAAGCAAGCGAATGGGGGGGGGGGGAAGAAGTAGACGTTGGCCGTACAAACGTCCTTGAGTTGTGATGAGCGCTCGAGCAAGCTCGGGTACTCGCCCAGCAGCAGCCTGAGCCCAATGATGATCCCCATCGACTGGTGCACCTGCACATCGTTAAAGTCAGTTGAATGGTCCAATAAATTGGGATGAAGAAGGAAGAAGAGAGATTGAAACCAATCCTAACTTGCCGGCTGAGGCTTCCACCACACGTGCACTGTTGTCACTGCCCTCAGACTTGATGATCACTGGAGAACGATGACTGGTGAGCCAAAGCACTTCATCTGAGATACAGAACGGTGGCGTACGCTCGTGAATGTCAGGAAAGCTAGACTCTTGCGGTGTCGTGTAGAGCACCATTCTCTGCTCCACGAACTTACCCACGGGATCATTTAGGCCGTACACTTCATCGAGGTCCTTCAGACTGTTGCACACCACGTGCGTTCAGAATACGAACGACTCACATGTGTGGGGATAGCGCGCCGTACTTGGCTTTTAGTTGGCATCGCGATGGTTCATCAAGCATGCGCGGAATGGTGAGCTTCAGCGTCGCACATGCATACGGTCTTCTGATCTTGTACTGGTCTGTCTTGTCTTTGCTGCCCTTTTCCAGATGCATTTGGCCAACACGCATCACGTAACACACCAAATGCAGATAGCCAGCCGCCAAGTCGTCGTCGTCGATATCCTGGAGAACCAAATGGCGTCCCCACCTGAGCGGAGACTACAGAGGGCGGACCAGTCGTAGAGAGAGGAGTACCGTGAACACCGTCTTAAGATTGCCGATCTTGGTCATGTCCGCCGGCATACCGTGAACAGTCAACAAGACTACGTACTCCTCGCTGATGAAGCTGCGCGTGTGGGTGTTGTAGACGGTAAAGCGAAGCTCTGTGGGCTCATAGACCTTGCACTGAAAGACCACCATATGGAGCATGAGGTGGTGCAGTGGAAGCACAAGCTCGACGTCATGATCAATGAGCGAGCCGCCTTGGGAAAGCCCATCCTTGTTGAATCGTGGCGTTACGGTTGAAAGCACACCTCGCTGGCCTTGCTCTTGGTGCTAAAATAAGGAAGGCTTGGCTTAATGGAAAAGAAGCCGCAGACGCAGGAAGAACGAGGGTACCATGCGGTAAAGCTCGATGATGCCGCAGTTTTTCTCGGTTGCGATCTGGCCACTGGGTAGCCGCACCATCAGGTCGAGCCCCATGGCACGGCGGCCATCTTCGATACTAGCCATAACTTTAGACCTCATTTTGGCCAGTGCATCCTTGAGTTGGTTTGTGGTGACTGCTTGTAAGTTGGCCTTTCCTTTCACCACCTTGTGGTTGAGTGCGCATACCGGAGGGGTTTGAGGTGAGTTGAGCGTCTTGTGCCACGAGTGCAGGACCTTGAGGCGCTCTGAGAGGAAGTGAAATTCCTTCATCTTTCGGTTCTGGCAGCAAAGGCGCTGTAAGGCACGCAGCACGTCAAAACCATGCTAGCTGCGATGTGTACCATGTAGTATTTCTTCAGCAAGTCACCCCACTCGCGGAAGACATTGCGAAGCTCTCGGATGACGGCGTCTTTATCATCGTCGGACGGCTTCAGCCGGAAGAAGGAGGCGGGGAAGAGGCCCATGTGCTTAGTCTCGCGGAGGACGCCTTTATACCACCCTTCCAGCATTTCGACGATCTGAATAACATCCCCCACGACGAACTGCAACTGGTACCTCGCCACATTCGAACGTGGGCTATCGAAGATGGCTGGCACAAAGGCAGAGCATGGTTAGGCGCTTGCATGCATGCGGGGTAGGGAATCTAGGGCCGTACCAACGGCCTCAGCAGCAAACGCCTTCCACCCTCTCTCCATTTTATTCAGTGGCCTTGCCTTGCCTGTTGCCCCTTCTGCCAAGTGTAACTCACTGCGAGTTCTTCTTGTTGGGCTAGTACTCGAATGGTTGCAGGCTCGGATTGGCTAGATCAGGTACTCCACCTAGTTTTCCATTTGTGCCGACACGGCCGTTGGCAGTGCAAGAACCTGCTTGCCAACGGGGCTGTGCGTCAAGAGTGGATGAGGGAAACCAATTGAGTTGCTAAATAAGTACGAACCTCTCATGGTTTTTTCTTGATTGATGAATCGTACTTGTCTTCACTCTAATCTTTTCGGAATTGTGTCGGGATCGCCATTTTCTTCGGCAGCAAGCTCTTTTTCGATGGACACGAGACCGGGATCCGTGGTCGTAGAAGAGGGAGGTGAGAGCGAGAATGAACTTGAGGGGTGCTCCTGTCGGTGTTGTGCCTGTTGCGGCCGCAAGGCGTACGGGTGGCTGCTCTTTTTCTTCGCCCTGCTCTCCGTTTTGTTTGCCATAGGCGCGGTGGCCTCGCCCTGGTATTTCGTCTATGACGAAACGCTTGACGCCTCCATCATGACCCTCTACGGTTCGTTGCTTCGGGGAGCCCGGGGGCGACGGTGGCTGTGCTCATCCTCACAGGTTCTGTCTGTGTGTGCAGACTGGTCAGGGCTCTACAAAGCCGTATGGGGCCATGGCGGCGTGCATGATAGCACTACCACGTACTCTTGGAGCAGCGTCAACTTGCCACAAACCTACACGCTCTTCATGACTTCGTTGGTGCTCGCCGTCGCGTCGCTTGTCCTCACCCTCGTTCTTGCTGGATGCGTGCTCTGCTTTATCTTGCTCCCGGCCTACCGCCTTTCTTCCCGCTTCATTCTGCCAAGGTCGGACATCTACAAACGCAAATGGAAGCTCATATTTGGCCTTGTCGTCTTCCTCTGCTTCACTGCGCTGATCCTCTCGTTCACGCTCTTCATCCGGCTGCCGGACTGCCTTGCCAAGGATAAGGCTGACCAATGCTCAACCAACGAGTGCGCCGATTTCATCGGCTATCGCAGGAGAGACGGCTATCTTCACCTCTACGCGCCCTTCTCGGGCTGGGGCTGTGCTGTCCTCTCCTGCGCCTTTGTCACTGTCGTCGGCGTACTGTTCCTGGCCCTGTTCGCCCACAAGCGTCGAGTGAAGACCGCAGGCCACGCGCTGATCGCAATCAACGCTACCGAGCGTGGCCGGCGCGAGGTTACGTCTAGTTTAGACAACGACGACGACGACTACGCCAGCGAGCGCCGTCCGTTGCTGGCCGACGAAAAGGCCGAGAGATCTCGCGCTGCCTTTGCGAACGATCGAGACGCCCCTCGCACGCCGGAGGAGTCGAGCCACCGGCGGCTGACCATCACCAAGACTTCTCCGCCCGCCAAGGCCGAGGATGCTTCCATCGACGACTGCGATTCGCCGCTCGTCTACCATCAGCCGTGCCCGTCGTCGCCCTCGCTGGCGCGCATGCAGCCCCTCACCTCCCCGCGCCTCGTGTCGCTCCTCACTTCGCCGCGTTCGGCTATCCCCCTGGCGTCGCCGCACTTGACGGCGAGCAGCAACCTGCAAAACCGCTTCGAAGCCGCCGCGGCTGAATCCATCGCCGCCGCTGCCATGTCGGACACGACGCGTCCTGAAGGCGAGGAGGACCATGAACCGGTCAGAGACGTTCCCGCCGCTGCGCAGGCTGCTGCCACACAGGAGACTGCCCTTCTCGACAATGGAAATGAAAGCACAACAAACGAGGAAGAACAAGCATCAGCGGCCCAGCAGCACGCGGGCGACGTCACTACCAGTACCACTACGGCCGACGAGGAAAAGGCCGTACCCGCTGAAGAAGGGGAGAAGGGCGAAAGGCAGCCAGTCCGCGCGGACAAGGCGGAAGCGGAGGAAGGAGGCGCGACAGAGAGCGGATCGAAACAGCGAGAAGAGGAGGAGGGACAGAAAGATGAGAGTCGTGGCACAAGCGACGCTAGTGCCGGGACGGAGGAGAAGGCCAAGGACGACGGTGCAGCCGAGGAACCTCAGCCCAAGCCGGCCAGACGAGCATTCGCTACCATGCAGCGGCTCAGCTACAAAGACTATGCCAAGAAGAAGGCGGCAGCGCCGCCCACGCCCGAGTCCGTGCTGGGCCCGTCGCGCGTGCGCACGCTTCCCAACCGGATGGCGATGCGCGGCCGCGGCGCGCCGCTCTCGTCGGTCCGCGACCAGCTGCTCTCAGCCGGGCCCGTGGCGTCGCGCAGTGCCACCATGCCGGACCCACGACGGGTGCTGCCCGCGTCCTCCGGGACGCGGCGGAACAGTGAAAACGCCAACGAGCGGCAACAGGGAGAGAGTGAGGACAGACCCAGCGAGAAGCCCGACCAAAGGAGGGAGAGCGAGGAGGTTGAAAAGGCAAACGGTGTCGAGACGAAGGAGGAGGTTGAGGCTCAACAAGAG
The DNA here is from genome assembly GCA_002179805.1 of Acanthamoeba lenticulata. Taxonomy (NCBI): domain Eukaryota; phylum Discosea; order Longamoebia; family Acanthamoebidae; genus Acanthamoeba; species Acanthamoeba lenticulata. The sequence goes on along the minus strand of NAVB01000337.1, from coordinate 6,081 downwards.
GGGACTCACGGCGAAGCAGCCAGCAGCACGACGTCACCTGTGACAGAAGAAACGCCAGAGGACGACGTCGCGTCTTTGGCGAGTTGATCTGGCGAAGTTGCGCACATGTATTGTATATAGGAGCGAATAGGAAAAAGGACCGAACCACCTTGTGATCAGTGCCAAAAAGAAAAGCGAAATGAAAACTAGGAAAATAGAGCGAAAGGTGAGAGGCATCCATGTCAAGTTTCTCTCGCACACCAACCCCCTTGCAGTTGTCCTCCCACGGCCCTTTGTTCGCCAGGCCAAGCAGACCACAGCACAGCTTCATGCCACACCTTTCCTCTTATTCCAGGGCAACTCCAGCCACAACCACTTCGCCACTTGATTTGTAATATCACAACGTACCTGCATGGGAGGGGCATTGCGAAAGGGCCATGCCAAGCTCTCATGGAAATGGCACAAGAAGCTAGGAACAGCAGCCCGCGTGGTCATGCTGGGGCTCGACGCCAGTGGCAAGACCACCATACTCTACCGGCTCGCCTTTGGCGATTGTGTCAAGACCCTGCCCACAAGTACACGCCACTTGGTAGTAATTGTCAGAGTGCTCGCTTACACCTCACCTCACGCTTTCACCTTGCAGTTGGGTTCAACGTGGAGACCATATGCTACGGCAAGCTAAGCTTGTTCACCTGGGACGTAGGTTCGGACACCGGTGATCGCTTCTGCTTCCCTACTCGTTTACTCACCGTGTGGTGTAATCGGGCAGGAGGACAGAAGAAGCTGAGACAACTGTGGCAATACTATTTGAAGAACACGCAGGCGCTCATATTTGTTGTAGATAGCGCCGACCGGGACCGGTTGCACGAAGCCAAGCAAGAGCTGAAGGAGCTCATGGCCCGACCGGAGCTGGTCGGCGGGGTGCTACTCGTGCTCGCCAATAAGCAGGATATGCCCCATGCGCTGCCGCCTGATCAAGTCGCGCGAAAGCTCAAGCTGAAGCGTGTCGCCCGTAAGGCCAAATGGCACATCGAGGGAACTGTGGGCACCACCGGGAACGGCCTCTATGAGGCCCTCGACTGGCTGGCCTCAGCGCTGCATGAGCAAGTTACGACTCCGCGCGCTCGCCGTACCACTTGGCGCTTCGCTCGCGACCACCGTCATCGTCACCACTCTGTCGATCCCATCCCGGCACCTCCAGTAGCCTCTGTTGGGCAAGAACTAGCACCACCATTGCAAAGGGCACTCGAAGTTTGTTGAACGCAGCAGTGAAAGAAGAAATGAAGTTCATTCGTGGTCTCTTCATGTCTTGCTCTGGACAAGAATGGTTTCAAGCGTCCCTTCCGCGCCAGCGTCTTGACAAATGTGAGCTGCGGCAAATTAGGGCCAAGGCTGCACGCAGCCCTGCTTTGCGTTCCGTCCGTCGTGTTTGTTGGAAAACGTGCTTCGTGTTCTTTGTGTGTTTTTTTGCGTGTGCGACGCCGGCAGCTGCATACAGGCGCCATACAAAGATGTATCGTTTCATGGTCTGGCTCTTCAAGACCATCACGTACATATTCTTTGATGACATAGAGATCGTTGGCCAGGACAACATCCCCCAGGAGGGAGCCGTCATTTTTGTAGGTACGTAAATGTTGACTCGACGATTCTTGGCCAAGCATGATTCCTAACAGTGTCTTGGTTGCTCATGTGGTTTTCACACCCCTCGATAGGTAATCACCAGAATCAGTTCGTGGTATGCTGATTGTTATGCTGATTCATGGCTAGATTTCAATATTCTTATTGTTCTGTCCCCGCCAGGATGGTGCTTTGCTCATGGCCAACTGCCTGCGAAAGGTGAGCTTCCTAGTGGCAGCCGCGTCTATGCGACGCTTTCTTGTGGGCGACCTTGCTCGCGCCTGCCGCGCCATTCCTGTGGAGCGCCCGCAAGACCTTGCCTCCCCCGTACCGCCTCGCCCCCACCACGCCGACCAGCCCGCAGCTGCCCATCCTGGCCCTCTCTCACGCACACCACACGTCACGTGGGGGCATTGTGGTGGCTCTCCAGGGTCACGGCCTCGTGACTGGCAGCGGGAACGAGGTAGTGGGCCAGGGCACCAAGTTCACCACCGAGTTTGTCGTGGGCGACTCGATCAGCATCAAAGGCCATGAACCGGCCCTTATCACCGAGATCGTGTCGGATGAGAAGCTCATCGTCAAGGCCCCGCACGAGCAGCCCATCACGGAACCCTCGCCCTACAAGATCTTCAAGAAGGTGGACCAGAGCAATGTCTACCAGCACGTCTGGGAAGCGCTCGGCCGAGGCAACTGGTTCAGCCCCTCCTCTATGGCTCGCTCACTTTATTTGTGCAGCGCTCACCAATGAGCTCTTTGGTCCCGCGCAGCATCGGTATCTTCCCCGAGGGCGGGTCGCACGACCGCACTGAACTGCTGCCCCTCAAGGCCGGCGTGACACTCATGGCGCTGGGCGCCGTGGAAAAGTACCAGGTCCCGGTCAAGATCGTGCCCTGTGGCCTCAATTACTTCTTCGGTCACAAGTTCCGGTACGCGGTCTCGCCCTACGAGCCCTTTCTTCGCTTCATTTAGAATTATTTAATTGATCAACAATATAAAATAAATAATAGGAGCCGCGTGGCGCTCGAGTTCGGGGAGCCCTACGAGATCCTGCCCGGCAGCGAGCTCGTGGAGCAGTACAAGCACGATAAGCGGGGCGCCTGCTCAGCTTTGCTCGAGACCGTCACCAATCGCCTGCGCAGCGTACGCCAATCCCCACACCTGCATACAGGCGAGCGCTGACAGCGCCAACGTCGTCGTTTTTGATTGTTGTTGTTGGTGTTGGTGGACGTCAGGTGACCATCAACACGCCGGACTACAAGGTCCTGCAGGCAATCCACGCCGCGCGCCGGCTGTACCTTCCGCCCAACGTCAAGTACGGCGCAGCCCAATCGGCTCGCAATGGGCCCATTTGGGGCCATTTGTGTTCGTTATGCCTGTTGTTGTGATGACCAACGGTTTTGGGGCTTCATGGCTGCAAGGTTGCCGATTGACCAGTACCTGGAGCTCAACCGCCGGTTCGCCGAGGGCTACATCCGGTTCAGCGAGAACCCGCTGGTGAAGAGCTCCATCAAGGAGCTCTACGCCTACATGAAGGAGCTCAAGGACAACGGCCTCCGCGACTACCAGGCACGTGCCCTTCCTCTCCTTCCACCTCTTAGCTCTTCTTTTCTGACCCGCGGACTTGGGCCGACGTCGAGCAGGTGGCGACCGTGGTGGACGACGAGGACGAGCAGATTCAGCCGTCAGAGGAAGAAGAGGAGGACTACAACATCCGCTTCGACTGGAACAAGAACAAGAATCTCATCTCGCCTCAAACGTTCTACTGGTATTTTTCCCCGTTCTGTCTTCCTCGTGACCCTCGCGTTGCTAATGCGGTTTCAACAGGAACCTGCTCTTGAGTTTCTTCTTCTTCGTGATTTGCTTCCTCTTGTCCCTCCCGGGCACGCTCCTCAACGCGCCTGTCGGTGCGTCGTCCCCTCGGCCCTTGCTCCCCGTTCACAACGCGGTTCCTCACCCCACCGACGACGCGTCTCTGAATGACGCATCAGGCTATTTGATCCGCGAGAAGGCCAAGCGCAAGGCGGCCGAGGCAGTTCGCTCCTCGAGCGTCAAGATCCGGGGCAACGACGTCATCGCTTCCGTCATGGTGCTGACGGCGCTTTGGATGGTGCCGCTAACCTACACGATCTACGCCACGCTGGCGGGCCTGTACACGGGCTCCATCCTGGTCGCGGTGGCCGTCTGGCTGGTGTTGCCCTTCTTCTCCTACATCAGCATCCGCGTGCTCCAGCGCGGCGTGTTCACGTGGCGCGCCCTGCTGGCCATTCGGACGCTGGCACGGTCCGAGGCCAAGCTGCGGGCCCTGCAGAAGGAGAGACGGCGCCTCGTGCGCGCCCTGCGCAGGATCGTCGAGGAGCTTGGGCCCCAGTGCGACTTTCCCCTTTCCCACCAGCTCCTTTCTTCAAAGAGGCAATCATCAAGGTGGTTAACTGCTGTGGTGGCACACACAGGCTGGGCCCCGAGATCTGGGAGAACCGCGTTATCTCGCCGGAGGAACTCGACCGGGAGGACCACGGCCCGAGCAAGCCCGTCTTCTATAAGCGCTCGTCTTACATCCCCAACACAGCGTCGAGCGCCAGCAAGACGAGCACCGCCAGCACCACTAAGGACGACAAGAAGGACAGGTAGCCCATCGGCATCGCCCTGACGCTCGTCAGAAAGGCGGCCTTGAAAAAGGTCGCCCCCTTCGGCAGCTTTGCCGGCTGCGTTTCGAAGGAAGCAGAGCAGGCTCTTCGCTGACAAAGACCACCACGTGTGGTGCTTCGTTTTATCTTCGGCTCGAGAAAAAAAAACAATTCAAGGCAGCTCTCTATCTAGAACTCGTACCACTTCTTGTTCTGGTACTTGGCGGCAAGCTTTTTGGCATTGGAGTAGAACTCGCTGGAGGCTTCTTCCATCTCCGCGGTCTTCTCCGCCAGCTCGCTCAACTTCTCGCCTCGCTCGTTCAACAGCTATTTCACGAAAGGCGTCTCAATGAAACCGTACACAAGTCGACTAGTGGGGCAGGATGGGGAAGAACCTCCGCATTTCGGTTCATCTGGTCTCGGAGCCCAGCGACGCCCTTACGAGCCTCTCGTACCCGCTCGTTGCCCTCCCCGCGGGCCCCATCGTACCGCGTCTGTGCGTCACCGCGGTGATGTCATGGGCCATGAGTCGGCACGATTGCTGGTGCATGGTTCAAGGGAAGGAGACGGTACGCGAGCCTTGGAATCACGCCCTTCAAACAGCTTCTGGCGGGTTTCGTGCTCGCCTGAGTCACGCTCCCGGTGCATACGCTCGGGCTCGCTGGCCTGTCGCGATACCTCCCTCTCGCGCTCCTTGCGTCGAGTCGACTGATCCACCTCCGCAACTGAGGTCCCCAAACCACGACATCGCCACAATGAACATGACGACACATTGGGTTCAAACAAAGAGGGCAAGAGAGTAGGATGGGAGATGCAATACAAATGGAGAGATCGAACGAGCCGAAGAGGGACTTGAAGAGACCCTTGGGTCGCTCGGGCGGGACAATTCCGCGTACGTGCACCGTCGGCAGCGCGCGCGGCAAGTCCAGGCTGCGAGAAGGAAGTAGTCCACATGTTAGCACAACACCGGTTCCAATGAATTGGGTTGGAGAGAAGGAGAAAGGATTGGTAACGGTTCGGCGCACCAGTTCTCGCCTGCGAAGAGGGACAAACGATTGATCTCCGACGAGAGGGACGCCACGACCGTACGCCCATCCATCAGCACGCACGCGTTCCGCAGCATCGTCGCGCTGTCCCCCGACCCCCGCAAGCGTTAAAAAAGAACGATCCCTGGAGGGAAGGAGAGGTAGCATACTTGACGTTAAGAGAGAATCGGTCGAGGGAGGTTTCCATGATAGGGGTGAGGTCCATCAGGGAGTACACCAACACCGTATTGTTGCCCGTGAAGCACACAAGGCAGTACTCCCCTATCGGTCAAGTGTGAGAAAGGAGCAAATAAAAATAATAAACTTATCCGAATCGACTAAAATGGAACTAAATAAACATACCATTAAGTGAGACGACGTGGGACGAGAGGACAGGGTGCTTGGTCTCCACTCGGGCCAGCTGGTCGTAGTCGGGCACGGTGTAGATGCACAGGCTCTCCTCGGCGCAGAGCAGCAGGAACCGCATCCCCATCTTGCTCGGATCCTCTTCCTCCTCTTCATCGTCCTGTGGTTTCATTGTCCATCGGGTCACTAACGTTGTTGTTGTCGTTGCATGATGAGAAAGGGAGAGGTACGGAGCCCTCGTCAAGCTGCGCACTGGACTGCTGCTGAGCGCCCTGCCAGTTACGGTCGGCACGTAGCTCCACCTGCTGCGGCTGCCCGCCCTCGTTCGTGCCGCCGCCGCTACGAGCGGTGGCTGGAGAGGCTTGCTTGGCATCGATGTCAACCCAGTCATTGTTCAGATCGTCATCGGCACCGCCGTCGGGTCGGGCGGTAGGCGTGCCCTCCTGCCTGGGTTGCTCGCCAGCGGCCTT